>VDFB02049049.1:0-12842 GCA_007258455.2 Sequoia sempervirens
GGGTGAACCCATTCTCAGATCAAAGTACTAAATGGTCAACTTGGCCAGTGTTTCTAATAAATTATAACTTGCCTCCATGGTTAGCAACTAAACCATTTTTCTTAATGTTATCATTGATTATACCAGGAAAGAAAAGTGTGACTTCAGATACAATAGATGCTTATCTAGAGCCATTATATGATGAGCTAATGGAATTATGGAAAGGAATTGAAGCAATTCAATCTTTAAGGGATGGTCATTCAATCAAATTCACTTTAAGAGCTTCCTTATTGTTTACGATTCATGATATTCCTGCATATGGCACATTGTCTGGTCTCTCTATTCATGGATACCATGGATGTCCTACTTGCAACTTTAAGGATTTTGTGAGGCACTCAAGAAGTTTGTGTAAGTGTATTTATTGTATACATCATGCTTACCTTAGAATGGATCATCCATATCGTCAACAAAAAACATGTTTCAATGGTCAAGAAGAGAATCGTGAAGCGCCATTGCTAATAACAGGTGATTACATTGTTGAGAATGGAGAAAAAAGAATGTCATTTATTGAAAATGATGGGATTGGTGGCAGTAGATATGATCCATGTAATGAAAGTGGTGTAAAATGATTGTACATATTGTATAAGTTGCCATACTTTAAGGATATGGTCATTAGGCATACTGTTGACTTTATGCATACTGAGAAAAATATAGCTTATGCTATTATAGAAACTCTTTTTGGTGCTTTTGATACTATTTCATCATGTGAAGACTTCTGAGAAATAAAGATTCACCGAAATCTTTGGGTTGAAAAATATGATAATGAAAAATATAAAAAACCTAGTGGTCCTTATGTCTGGACAAAGGAACAACGTGCACAATTCTTACAGTTGATGTCTCAAACTCGCTTCCCCACTGGATATGTAAGTAGTAGCATCAAAAGCCAAACTGACATTAATAGCTTAAGAGGCCTCAAGACCCATGACTATCATGTTATAATAGAGAATATTTTACCTATTGTGGTAAATATATTGAGTTTGGCAAAGGGGCCAAGATTGGCAATTATAAGGTTGGGCCTAATATTGAAGAGAATGAGCTTACATGTATTAGATCCTTTGAACTTTGATAGTTTGAGGGAAGAGGTTGTTGAAGTCTTTTGGAGCAGAGAGAATTTCCGCAACAATCTTTTAACATTTCTATGCATCTTTTGATACATCTACAATATGAACTAAACTGTGGCTGATAAGAACTAGATGGATATCTACTAGAAAGATATAGAGTTTTTTGAAAAAATTATTCCCATTTACTAAAGGGGAAAAACAGGAAAGCGGCATAATAGAGAGGGATATTCAATGCAAGGAGGCCATGCAGTTTTGCACCATAGAGATATATGAAGGATTTTACAAATGTCAATCATAACATGTATGGGATGATGATGAAGATGAGAGAGTTGGAATTGCAGTATTAGAAGGAAATGGATGTAAACTGAAGCTATGCATATCAGAAATTGGCTGACTTCCTTTATTCTTCAAAACACATCTTCGTTCGATAAGTGGCGCAGGTAAAAAAAAAACTACACAATAATTTATTTACTCAATTGCATTTACACATTTATATTATTAATCTTACTATTTTTACATCATTATTCTATGTAGAAAACATGAAGAAGAGAATCAAGCTTGGATGCAACATCGACCTCAAAAGCGCGGATGTCATGATTTGATTAGAGGTGATTTTTTTCCAAAATTTGAAGAATGGATTACTAATGCAATCAGTGATGCAAAAGAAGAAGGTCAAGATATAACAATAGAGGAAAGTGAGCTTTCACAACCTCCACATTTATGGGCTATGCATTTTAGTGGAATGTGGGCCTATGGTAGTCATTTAAGAGTGGAAGAAAAAGACAAAGGAAAGACAAATTGTGATTGTGTTGTTAGTGCTGAATTTCTTCATGAAATTGAGAAGAAATTTTATGTTGGATTCATCCAAGAAATTATTCAAGTGGATTTTGGTGAAAATAGTCCTATATTATTAAAATGTACAAGTGGATCCAACCATCCGCAATGCAATTTGATGAGTATGGATTTGTACGTGCAAATACACGACAATTTTTTTCAGAGATAGATGAGCCGTATGTTTCCCCTCTTCAAATTAACCAATCATTTCTAATTGATGATGTAAGAAGCCCAGGTTGGTCATATGTCATTCAAACAGAGTCTCGTTCGAAATGGAAATTCATGGAAGTTGTTGATGTAATGCTTGATGGGCAATATGTTAATTTACAAGAAACATTTGAAGAAGTGGATGAAGACAATGAGGGACTGTTTGAAGAAGAGATTTTGATTACCAATGAAGAAATTGGAAGAGAGAATGTATTGCATGTCACAAATGAGGAAGAAAATCAAGTAGATGCAGACACGAGTGATCAGGATTTTGATCTTGTTGGCAATGCAGATGATTGTTGATGAGCCCCATTTTATGACCTTTTATTTAAGACTTTTATGTTGTTTTAAGATTGTTTTGTGTTTTAAGGACATGGACCTACAGACTAATACATGTTTCAAAGCATTAATGTCAAAAAATGTTTCTATATGAATGCAATATGAATTAGTTTTCATATAAAAATGAGGATGCAATATGAATATGTATACCGTCATTGCTCTACTTTGACAATGATCTTTTCTTGACAGCTCCTCTGGATCATTGCTTCCACTGTCATGACAGGATGTTATAGCAGTCCTTGACCACTATACTTTGACTCACTGCTATGACTGTTATAATGTTTGTACTATTTTAACATATTTTGTGCAGGTACTGTGAGGCTACTTCTAAATGGAAAGAGCCAAATTCTCATGTTAAGTCAATTGAAAATTTTCTTTTGTTATTGTAAGGTTGAAGATTTGATATATAATATATTAATATTCTCCTAACCTCTTTGAAAACTTGGTAGACTTGGTTGCAAGCGCATTCATGTCATGTAATCCATCCTCATGGTCCTAGAAGTAGCATACCCACTTTTTGTAGATCTGTCATGCCTCTTGCCCACTCTCCTCTCCTAAGCATGTTTTGGTTTATCATTTCATTTTATAGCACCTTAGAAGGTTATCTTACCAAGTCAAATTCTATGTAGCTATTTTGGTTTCCCTAAGACTTTATAAGGCTAATATGTGGTGCCACCATACAATTTCTGAAGTTTGCTTGTTGTTGGTTAAGGTCATATTTCTCAGTGTAATATCTGTGCATCTGGTAAATTGCAAGGACTGTAAATATACATGAGCACAGTTTAGTCTTTACATTTTGTTAGTCCCCAAAGAACCATTTTCCAAAAGAAAGATGAATATCAAAAAATGAGATTTTCTATTTTTTCCTCACAATTTATTCATGTTTGTATATGAGTGAGTGCATGCATTTCATACATATCATTGTCTCCAAATGGTCAATTGAACCAATAGTTGTGACTTTAAAGTTGTTAGTGTTGATGATAACTACCAATAATTGAATAATATATATTCCTTGGATCTAAAAAGCAACAAATCATATGATGCCACATCAACGCACTAATAAAACATAATTTAGTGCACAAGTATTGGTCTCACTTTTTTTTGGACTTTTTTGAACACCTCAACAAAAGACATGCTGATGTGGGATCATATTTGATAATGTGGTCCTCAAACCTTAGTTATAAGCAGGGGCATTGCCAAGAAAAAAGTTGTAAAAATTTTAGAATTTTTTAAAATTTTCACATAGGTTTTTGAGAAGCATGAAATTAGGATGCTCAACTATCGAATCCTCTCCCCTACATTTACTCTATTTTCTGTTAATAAGATTACTTTAAAATTCAGCATAGATGCTTACATGGTAGTTATTGATAGATAGTGAAAATTCAGTGAGTAGTTTGGTGGTTACCTAGGCATGGTTGATATTATTCAATACTTCTATTTACAGTCCTCATTATTTGGTAAGGCATAAGCTGGTTGAGCCTAAGTTTCTACATATCTTACGGTAAGTTTATAACTTCTAAGATGATAAGATCATCTCTTGGACCAAACTATTTTTATGGGCCATCATCCACTATCATATAAGGTCCCTCTGGACACATAAACAATTCTGCACCATCCAACTCCCTTTGCTGCTCAAGAAAATCATCTCTTACCAAAAGTATTACCAAAAGTATTGTTCAATGCCATCACTTCAAGCTAAATACAAAAATAATATTCTGTAGAGCATTGTTTCTGTAGTTGTTCTTTTTCTTTCATTGTATCAGTCATAGTAAGTAGTTTTCAAATGTTTTTTTTGTCTTGTATGCAACATGGTGTCACTACCTAATATTTTGAGTTAAAAAATATTTTATATTGCTTTACAGATGAATTTGTATGCTTGGATTTTCCAGCACAGAGACCTACCAGCTACTCATAAAGGCAACCTCACAGCATTAGTGAAGCCTCATGCATGCAAGATGTATGTTTTGACAGTACTTGGTCCCTACAGTTCTCCATTTGACTAGATATATAACCCTATAGGAACAAGAATGAACCATAAATAATTATAGGGCTTAGTGTTTCTCAGTGTTTCTCAAATAAGGTTTGCACCATTTTTGCCATCACTGACAATAGGCAATTTCCCACTAGTTCCTATCAAACAAGAGAATGTAGATAAGGAAGGTGGATCAAACTTTGTGTCCAAACCATATCCAAAGGTAGGCACCACTAATTCACCTCTGGCAATCCCTTTCAAGTCTTGTAGGCTTTTCAACCTGATTATTTGTTTTATACTCACTTGTATACTTATAATTTACATATAATTGTCAATATTTCTTGCAAGCAATGTAAAAGAGCTTTTTATTGTCTCTTTTTAAAATTCTATTAACATCAATTATGTGGACAATGTAAGCTACAGGCACCATATTTCCATCAATTACAGTAAGGAAGAAAGGAGTGCTCTTGCCATTAAGTCCTAGGTTCATCCACCAAAGTTTTGGGAACACAGACAACAAATCAAGCATAGGGAACCTTGACAACAAAAATGGGCTACAAATACATTGAGCATATACAAAAACAAAACTGGGTGTTATATCTTTGAAATATTGGCAGGAGGCCAAAAACAGGGTAAAGGATTAGAGTTTCATCCTCTTTACTTTTCTACCTGCTTGTTTATTAAAAGTGCTCACAAGAAACATTTGGTTTTATTGGATTGGTACACCTGGAAGGGATTTGTGGAGGCATCTGATTTGCTGGGGCCTTCTAATTGTATGAAAGTGATTATCACACATCAGAGAATGGATAACTTAGAATAATGTCAGCTTGTTGCAGTGTGACAGACTGGACTCTTGAACCCATTATAACCTTCTAACTGAGTATATGCTAATCCAATTGCTGGGAAGACAATTAAAATATTTTACTTCTGCCATTCACTCTTATGAAAATTCAAGTTTTTGGTTGTCGTTCAAATTTACTATCAATAAATATGTTGTCCCAAAACAAATTTTGAAAAGCATTTCTCTCTCAATTTTTTCATACTTGGAGATTTACATTTAAATTATTTATTATCTAGATCTATTACATTTCTCTCTAAATTTTGTCTTACTTCGAGATTTACATTTATAAATCATTTATCATCTTATCTTTTTCTTACTCATTACTTCTTTCCTGGGCACTTCCATTAGCAAAAGTCCATGGATTGCACAGGCACTTCAGTTGGAAAGAGACTGGAATTGTGAAGGTTATTAACAAAGAAAACTATTATATTACAGATTGCACAGAGGGCTCAAATCAATTAGTATCATCTACACGCTTTATGAGGTTCTACACACCAATTTAATCTGAAGGATGTTAAATTCTTCATCACCATCATCATTGTGGAACTGACTATCTTATCCCACAAGGGCCCACTCCTTGAACTTGAGAGTAGATTGCCTGAGCACTGTAACATGTTTGAGCGTAGAACATCTACAATTCTTGCATTGATCCCTTGATAGTCAGACTCTGTTATACAATCAAAAGTGGGGACTAGTGAGAGACGTTTTAGTTGTTCTATGTCTATGAAGGATGCTCATAATCATAGTATTTTTTTCCTCCATATCAGTCATGGTTGTTGTTGACAGCTGAAATGTTTTTCTTTGTTGATAGATTATAAAAAACTTTGTTATTAAGAACTTAAGACATCTTTTAAAGGAGATGTGTGCTACTTATCTGATGCCTATGCCTAGATCATTGGTTTTACTTATGTGTGCATTTTTATACAGATTGTTTGACCTTTCTATTTTAAGTTTAATAGATAGCCATGATGATTTCGATCTTTATAGCTGAACCACAATGATTAGGACCTTTATAGCTGATCCATCCTGAACAGACTGAATTTAAAAGAGATTTCTCCTGGAGTGGTTTCATTTCAATATTATTCTTGTTAGTTTGTCTTACCATGTAATTGACAGGATGGTGAAAAGCTCTTTATTTTAAAATTCTGGAAATATCCAGTTTCCTGAGTTTGTTTTTCTTAGCATTTTGCAGAGTTAATGCCTAGCATATGATAGGAACGTCTATAGATTGCCTATAGTTTATATACAATCTTGAGCTATTGTGTCAAACTTTAGATAACTTAGATAACTTAGATTTGCTTAGGAAGTGAGCAAGTTAAGCATACGAGTTATTGTTTTCATGTAGCTGTTCACCAAAATTGTAATGCTACTGCATAGGATTGGCTGCAAACTAATTAGTCATCTCTGTCATGTTCTCATTGCCCTTTTCTTGAAAATTTCACTTGAGGAATTGTATACCATGACATGTATAATGCATTAGCTACTCAACTGTAGGTGAATTCTTTGAAACCTTGATATTTCTTCAAGAATTCAACTATGAGCTAAGCACCTTAAGCAAGCTGAGTAGCAGAGTAATGGAATCAAGCTATGGAGCTATATCAAATCCAGAAAATGCCAATTCACAGTTAGGATAATATTTGATAATGAGATTTGCAATCTGAAGATATCCCAAGTGTTTGTGAGCTCTGCTACTTTAGATGAAGGAGGTGTCGATGTAAACAAAGTCTAGGCATCTTCCTCACTCTGAGCCCATTCATCCCATAGGGACTTAGATATAACTGCTCATTGCCCACAAAGATCAGATTGTATATTAAACAAAAGAACAGAGGAATGAAACCAAAAGACCAGGAACACCAAATTTATCGCTGACCTAATGGTGAATCCACATCCAATGTGAAGGACTCCTTATTCCAATCCCAAGATTTGATGGATTGATTCAAATACATTGCTAAGCTTTTTATGCAACTGGCATTTCTGCAGGGAACCATTATTTAATATCCATTGATTGAAATACCCACAACATCTAATGACTATTGTTGTTTGCAGTGCTTTAGACTTCCTACGTTTTTCAATGACTGTTCATTAAAATTGAGACCTCATAAACTTGTATTTATGCAATTTTTGTTATGGTTAATTATATTTGTATCAAGTTGCTAATTTATACATTATTATTTTTTTGGACATCAGGAAATGAGGAAAAAGAATTTAAGGTGCAAATTAGATGATAGTGATCATAATGCTGAAATTCCGATCATGAACCTGTGGCGCTTACACCAGCATGCTTAAAATAAGCTCTTCTCATCTGCTGGGACCATCCCTACATGCATGTAGTATTGCCCCATTCTCCAGCCCCACCGCTCGCTTTCTCTCTCTCACTTCCTGTCCCTAGCTAGCTCATCTGGCTCATCCAGATATAGTCTTTTATTTCGTGAAACTAACATAAGGATGTGTGTGTTTGAAGTGAAATCGGGGAGACGGTACTGATCTACCTACTCATGCCACACGATGAAAGAGGCAACAAGTTTGGAAGTTGTAGAAGTCATGAAGAGGTGCTTTGCATCGATGTGCCCGAGTGCACATTTAGCTTCTACAACTTTGATGGAATTGAGTGGTCATTCAAATGGCATTGGTTCCAGCGAGAAGATGTACTTTGTTAAAGACAAATATTTGATCGAATTTATATAGATCCTAGAGAGGAGGAAATGCAAAGAAAAATGTAAGAAGAAGCCATTGCTTGATTGTATCCAAGAGATGGTGAACCAGTAGAAAAATACTGCAGTGGGCCTCGAGTTGGGCGTAAGATGTAGAGCCCATTTGGATATTTACAAATCAAATTTTGCACAACAAGATCCACAAAATGTGGAATATGTTATACAAAAATGGAAAATTCCTTTGACACTATTGGTGGACAAATCTCCATAAAATATTACAAGCACAAGATGAGACTTTTGATGAAAAATTTTAGATACAATTGCAGAAAAATAATCATGGAGGCTTGAGGGACGAATGATATCTACAAGCGGTGGGAGGCATTAGAAAGAAAGTGTAAATTCGAAGAGAATATTTGACAAAAAGAGTAATAGAGGGAGAGAGCAAGAGATAATATGAGGAGACTCATATACATTTGTGAGCCAAAGGTGACAGGAATTTGGAGTGGTGTGTGATTTTGGTTTCTACTATTTTACATGCGTGTTATTTAATTTAATTTTTATTGAAGCCCATTTATATATGTTGAAATTGACATGTTTTAGGTTGAAATAATAATAGAAGCGAGGTAGAAGATATTGTCAATTATATGGCAACACTAGATCGTACTAAATCTAAGAGTAGTATGAATTGGAAATCTAGTTCATCAACAGAGATTTCACAGCCATTTGTTGAACGCCCAGTAAGAGACTCTCCAAATCATGTCAACTCAAATGAAGAGTACCAACATTTAATGAGTTGCTTACATGGTCTCACCGAGAAAGTTTCACAGTTGGCTGCCTCTGTTAAGCCTATAGTTTCTGCATGGAATGACCATAATTCCATAGATTCAGATCAGGTAAGAGGCTATTCCTCAATATTTTGATTCTCAACTATATCATTTTTTTGCATACTCTTTCTCTATTGTTGTTTTTTCTTTGTTGAGGTCTTCATAATTGTCTTACTCTATATGTTTTTATAGTTGCAGAAAAATTATATGAAAGCAGAACGAAAAAGAAAAGACCCTATCAATAGAGCTCTCAGCAAAGCTACACAACTTCAGGACAATGTTGACAGTGATTATGCTGAATTCAAGGAGTATGTGCATGATATTGAGGTGAGTACTATGAAACCTTTAGATTAATTTATAATTTTGGCTGCTTTGGGTTTGAGCATAGGTCACAACCAGGATTGTATATCAGATTTATTTATGATTGCTTTTAAATCTAACATGTTTGGTATGTGAAATGAGTGCATTTTAAGCATCTAAAATATTATTTTTTGGTTTTGGTATTTTCCTTGGTTGCTTATAAATGATAGGGAAAAACCTTTAGGCAAAACAGTTTTAGGGAAACATGTACTTAAAGTTGTAGCACTTGAACATAGAAATGTGTAAAAGTTTAAATAACCCCCCTGATTCTATTGGCAACCTGTCACAGCTGCAGCACTTGAACATAGAATACTGTAGAGGTTTAAATAACCTTCCAAATTCCATTGGCAACCTGTCACATCTGCAGCACTTGAAAATAGAAATTATAGGCAGAAATTTTGTGCTTTACATTTTGATTTGCCTAAATGATAGAGAGAAATCTGGTGGTCAGATCTAGATTACATGATAGAGAGAAATCTGGTGGTCAGATCTAGGTTGTTTTGAGGAATTAGAGATAAGTCAGGCTAACAATTCATTGTTGTCATTAACACATGAAAATGACACTCTATCTCCTTAGTCATACTTGTTGCAACAAAGACTTTATAAACTTGCATTTTCTTGTATGCTTTTTATTCTTGGAGTTGTAATGAGTAATAACCTTAATGCAAGCTTGACAATGAAGAAAATTAGAGTAAAATCTTTGTAAGAAGTTGACTTGTTGCAGCTCATTATAGAAATATGAAAAAGTATAAAAGCATAGACTTGGAGGGGACATTTCCATTTTTAGGACCGGATAGACTGCTCCATTTGACACATGAAAAAAGAAAAGGTGAAATTTTAAGGAAAAAAATGCTAAAAACCTCAAAAATTTATAAGGGTTGTCATTGAAAATTCAGCCCATTTTATTTATTTTTAAATGTTTATGCTGCTTTTAGTTTGTCTAAGTTATCCACAATTTTTTGTTGTCATCAAAATTGTGTTCCTACGTCTTGGAAACTCAGTGAAACACAAAAGATAACATGTGTTGACATGAACACAAATATTTATATGAGAAGCTCTTTTGAAGTGGAAAACTTAATGTAGAATATTTTGGCATTGCTTTATTTTCTTTTGGAATGCACTATGATGAAATTATAGGATGCTTTTACTTTAGCAGATTTCCTCTATGATTTCTCTAATTGCTAGAGTGGACTTATTTTTCCTCAAACTCTCATTCTAACAATGTTCAAGGTATTCTTAAACATCCATTATTCTCTCTTCATTTTCCAGAAGCCAATCATCACCATTTCATTGCTAAAGCCAATCAACACCAACTCCAAGATGCTGAAGCACCAACTTTAGAATCATATAATTCTTAATACAGAACACAACTTCTTCAACCTGCTCTTAAACACAACTGAATACTGCTTCATTCTAATTATAATATCAATCTAGAAACTACGTTGACAATCTTGCAACTTGGAACTGCCATCCAAAAGAGACACCTACTTGTATTGTAGCACAAAGAAAAAAAGTGACTTCTTTATCTGATTTATACACCAAATAAAAATCTGCATCTCAAAATAAAAAGTTGGCTCCTTTTATAATATGAAAACCAGTTAAAAGAAAGCTTTGCATAGGCTTTCAATGAACACACAAGCATAACTGAATTATCTACAATTATAGAAAGTTACGAATGCCAAATTTCTATGTGCCACGACTTACTGACCTCAGCCAATGAAAAGTCCAAAATATGTTCAACACAGGAAGACAACTCAGAAACATAATGTAGATTGAAAACACTTGAATGGACAAACAAGTTTTTACCACAATCCTTTAGAATTCCTTATGACCTCTATCTCAATCGACTAATGAATGCACCCAAGACTCCACTCAGAAGGAATACGAATCAGTTCTTCTCTAGACCATGAATGCATAGATGATTAATTGAACCTGTAGCTGAGATAAAAGTTTCTTTGCTTGTAGGTAGTGAGCATTGTCCTTCTTTTCTAGATCATCTGTTAGCCACAACAAAACAGTATACAAATTGGTACAAATAGATGATAATTCTATTACAAAGGGAGAGAAGGTGTGAGCTAATGTAGCCTGGAAACGAATCCTCCAAATGACTTTTAGAATGATAAGCCTGCAAGAGTTGGAAATCACATTATGTAACACCGAGGATCTGAGGAGAGTGGATTTCCATGACCAAGGGAAGTGAAATAGGGCAGGCAAGGCTGAAAGAAGGGCAGTCCACAACTTTTTAGCATGGGGGCACAGCCAGAAACAGTGTTTGAGAGTTTCAACCCTTCCAAAAAAAGGACAAGGAGGAGGTGGGTAAATGAATTTGAGGCGAGCACCAACTGGGAGTTTGGCATGCAAAAGTTTCCATGCTGTGAGTTGTGATTGTGCATCCACTTTGGATTTCCAAATTTGCAAGCTAAGCTGATTCCACTTGGATCTTCTGAATTTACATCTCCAAACAGAGTTAAGTTGATTTGAAAGAGACAAACTAGGAATCAATTGTTTATAAAGGATCTTGAGAGGAAAAGTTCAGATACCGCTACCATTAGGCCACCTCCAATATTTAAAAAAACTAGAGTGACAACTAGTGGCCATGAGGATAGAAAGGTTAGGAGGGACCATATTCTGGATTTCCAAAACAATGAGCTTGTCTTTATTATTGAGTTTGAAGCGTATCTTGAGCTGCTGCCATGATTT
Organism: Sequoia sempervirens; assembly: GCA_007258455.2. Classification (NCBI taxonomy): domain Eukaryota; kingdom Viridiplantae; phylum Streptophyta; class Pinopsida; order Cupressales; family Cupressaceae; genus Sequoia; species Sequoia sempervirens. Next base: position 11,829 of record VDFB02049049.1, read on the forward strand.
CCATGTAAAACTAGTGGGGTCCCATAGGTCACTGAACACTCGGATACCTTTCTTGAAAAGTCATTTAGCTTTCATCCTTGGAATCTTGGCAAGGGGCTGGTTATTAACTTGTATCAATCGATTCCACCAAATTGAGGAAGATGCAAAACTGAGCCCATGGCTGAATGACTGGTTAGACCAAGATAGTTTTTGAGAAACTATTTGCCATGCTTTCCAAATACAATTAAGCGGGGCAGATCTGTGGAGTTTGAAGTGATGTGCCAAGATGATCTTGTCAGCCCATTGAATGGAACTCCAAGCTTTGCCAGTTGCTGTTTGTATACGGTATCTGATCAAAGATTTCCAAGGGGTGTTTCCATCCAAAGCTTTTCCTATCCATTTAGCTGAAAGACATATCCCTTGAATAAAAGGATCTATAATTCCTAATCCACCCTTATCCTTAGGAAGTATACAATGAGACCAAGAAATGGCAGGCATACCTTTTTTATTTCCCCATTTAGACAAAATAAAGTTGCAAATAAGCTGGGTAAGCTGATTATTACAAGTTTTTGAAGGCAGCCAGCATGAGGAGGTATAGACATGACTAGCTAAGAGGACTTTGTTAGCCACTTGTATATGCCCAGCCATTGAAAGAAATTTATTTGTCCATCCCGGGAGCTTGACTTTAAACTTGTTAAAAATCCATCTCCACATATCTTTCAAGGAAACTCCCAGCCCAAAAGGAATGCCTAAATACCGAGTAATGTCACCATGTTTGATCTCCTTCCATTCTTAGGGAATCCAAGGTGATCGGGGGTTGGGACTGATCATCCAAAATTCAGTTTTGTGCATTGCTAATTTGGAGCTCAAAACCTCACAACAAAAATCAAGGATATCAAATAAATTATTAATGTCTTCAACTGTATTTTGGATGAATAACCTTCTGAATGGGATCGTCAAACTTCTTAGGATGATTTGATTCTTAAGCTTGATTTTCATAAAGCTTATGATCGAATACGTTGGTCATTCATCCTC
>VDFB02049050.1:0-16039 GCA_007258455.2 Sequoia sempervirens
TTTGCCTCTTTTTTTATATGTTACGTGTATTTCTTGCGGAACAAAACATTGATTAAACTATCCTCTGGTTGTCATATGCTGCCATTGGATAATGGATTTGACTTCCCTTTTATAACTGATTTCCATTCAAATTTATAAGTTTATGGAGAACGTGAACTGCCATTAACAAGTCGCTTCTCTATCAGTCCATGTGATCGCTGCAAATACAATTATAAAACGCAGACGTTTTGTATGGCTCGAAGAATATCAAACACGCCATCCTAAAGTCGTCTTATATACTTTTTTCTTTCTTATTGTTTAATGTTGGTTGACATTTTCCAATTCTGTCTTCTAGTTTTGAAAAGAATAAATAATTGGTAATGATCATTTTATTTTCCCATTTGAGGCAATTTTCATGATAAGGATCCTCTTTATTTTAGATGCTTAGATTTTATTAGGTTTAGTTTTGTTTATGTTTACTCTTCTTTATCTTATTAGACTTTGTGAGTATCCTTCTTTATGAATCTTCTTTCTATACTTGCATATATATGATTATTATAGGAAATATTCATTTAAAAAAAATAAAAATTAAAAGAACAGTCAATGACTTTAAAATTATACGAGTTTGTATAGATATGTTATGAAATAAATATATAAAATTTATTTAAATGAAATAGAACATTTAGATTGGAATATGATGTAGATTTATTGTGGTACATGTTTTCAATCAATTTATCAGTATATCAGAAAATAAAATATTACCACACAATTGTTTTGGAACTACTAAATCTTGTGTTTAACATTCAAATTAAATAATGTATTTATGGAATTGATCTTTTGCATTTGTGGATTTGAAACTTGTGTGTGGATAGGAACCTAGCCCACAAATCTAAACTTCACTAATTTTGATGATAAGAATATGATCAGCTTAAGATGCTTGGTAATTGATTTTAAAATGGCTAGTGTTTGTAGATATTATTTAGTAGCTTCTTAACTAGGGAATGTTCCTTTGGTCCAATCCTTTTTATTGAGTCAAGAATATAGAACAATGATCAAAGATGGTAAACAAGCATAAAGGAATGCCTAAAACTATCAAACCATAAGTTAATGATGCAATATTGATTCTATGTGACACACTCCTCTATGATGAGGCAATACAAATTAGATCACATTCTTACATTATTCAAATGAATTAGGATTTTTCCTTAGTTAAAACATCATATAACACAAGTTAATGAATTACATGCTCAAGAGAGAACATAATATTATTTGGATGAACTCAATAGAGACCAAGTTTAAATTTGAATTATAAGTTTAAGGCTCGTACCCTCATTTTGTGTAACAAACATAGGTCAATTATGATTTATGAACCAAGTATTGAGACTAGCCCTTAACAAATGTGACAATGTAATCATTATAGGTTCATGTTATGTTTTAACTTTATGTTAGAATAAGCCACTTGTATACTTGTATATTAGTCATTGCACTAAGGATGTCCTTATCAAAATTGATCTAAAACAAAAGGGAAAATGCTAAGTATGCATTATTCCCCCCCCCCCTCCCCCCCTAACTTTGAATTAGATGTCAACTACTATTAAGATGCATGCTAAAGTGAAACAAGTAGTCAACATCAAAGTAAAATTGCACATGTTAGTGTGAATGGAGATATTTCCTAACTAGATGTTAGTGAGGTCCTATTCACATCATTAATAAGTTTACTTAGCAGTTAGTTTCCTAGGTGGCATTCTAGAAACTAGTATTTAATGGAACCATATCTCATTAATAGGCATGTAGTTATCCAGGCATTTAATATTTCTCTCATGCATTTATAATTCTGCATTAGGCACTTAATGTTTGTAACTAAGGTGGTTATCCAACCTCCTCTCACCTTGCCTATATAATAAAGACTCTTGTACATTTGTAAATCATCTCATGAGCTCTATCTCAATTCATTCAAGATCATCATTTGATCAATTTGTATTCTTGCTCATGTTGCAACACTTATTTATTCATGTGGATGGTATTCTTCTTGGTTGATCCTTTGAAGTGTGTGCAGCTTCAAGTGGATTATTGTTCATATCTCCAACAACACAGACTTATAAAATTGGCATGGATAAGGATATATCTAGTATGCAACACCCTTAACTGATATGATAAATAAATGAGATATTACATGGATAGAAACAACTCCAAAAAAATTGATAAACTTAAGGAGGTAATGATTTCATGCCCTATTCATGTCATTCTAGATTTCTCAAAACCATTTATTGTAGAGTGTGATTCTCCAATAGAGGGAATTAGAGCTATCTTAGGAACATCTCCAATTTCTTCAAGAAAAAATTGAAAGAAAATTAAAAATCAAACAAATGGAAGAGAATAAACTCTTCATAATCCAAGAAATTTTTTAAAAGGAATGTTGAAGCATGAATCCATTAAAGTTTTGGAAAGAAGAACAAGAAGAATGTGGTATTCATATACTTCTAGAATGCAAGCACATCATTCCTCATAAACCAATTTATCTTCTAAGCCTCAATGAAGTCACATAAATGAATGTACATCACAATGAGCTACTAGTTGGAGGATTCATTAGAAAAAGAAAAGTTTTTTTTAAAAGGAAAAAAGCGAGGTTTTACAGGACACAGAAACCTACAAAGTTAGAAACAAAACAAACATAGAGCAAAAGAATTACGACCAAAATGAGCGGTACATCCCAAATGTAATTGCCCCTCCAGTTTAGACATACTATTTGGTTTGATTCTGCTTGTTAGATGCTTAGTTCTTTCTGAAACTATGTTGTTTCATTTCAGAGTTGATTATGGATACTATGTTGTTTTGATTTTGCGGATGATACATTGACATCCTGGTTATTTGGTTATGTTGGTTCGATGATACTGTGATAGATTCATTCATGATATGGCTTATTAGTTATGATTATTGCTTATGTTATCATGTTGTTATGATTGTATATGATTGATCTTGCTCATTTGTGTCGGTGGATAAGACAGTGTAGCATTACTCATTCGTGAGTACCCTGCTACGCTGCAATTCTTATTCATGGCGTGTTTTCTAACATGAGTTTATAAATACATGTTTTAACTTTGATGTTTTCCTGCAGACACAGGTACCGGATAACAGCTCCACCTGCTTGTCAGGTCTGAGTGTACCCTAATTCATTATTAATATGTTGTCGGAGGTATTGACAGGTCCTTTTAAACCATCGTTCGTTTTTGAACGAGTATCTCTGTGTTACCCCGTATAGCCCAGTTTGTCTTGTCATGTTTAAATATATATTGTTTTGTGTTTGCGTATTTAATATCGATTTTATTAAATGTTTATTAATGTTTACGCCAACGTTTGTGATTTAATTTATTAAGTTAAATTAAATATGTTGTTGAATTTATCAGTGAAAGTTAATTCTTTGCAATATTTTAATTAAAATAATATTATTGTTGTTTTAATTGTGCAAATTGAATTGTGTGAAATAGATATTTTTTAAAACAAGATATTTTCGACGAGTTACGAATCTCTGATTGTCTGTTAAAGGTTTGTTCTGATATTTTAAGAATGAGTTGAACTGAATGAGTTATTTACAATGCAAATGAAACTATCAGTTAAAATTGAATGATTGGAAATCTTGATTGCATGAATTTATATCTTTTGGATTTTGGAATTTGCACATTCACGGGAAGAATTTTGGACGGCAGCAGTTTTTAGCAAAATTTCGTTACGACAATTGTTTCAGAAGAAATTTTCTTTTTAGATTTTGTTTTCAAGCATGATTTGAAGGTGATTGATTTGAATCTCGCCGTCGAAGTCTCAAAAATTAATCGAGGGATCAGCAAAGGTTTCAAAGTGCGTTTCAGCTCGATTTCCAGATTAACCAGGTTTTCTTCTTTTTAAGTTTTAGTAAATTTCTTCTTTGAACGTTTGGAAAGATTAATGGTATATCAAACCTGCATATAAAACAGAGAAATAGTTAGAATAAGCAGTCAAAGATTATTGAGAATATTGTTAAAATTTAAGTGCTAAGAAAACATTGAAATGGAGTTTAGAGTAAATTCTTAGATCTGAAAACAGAGATTGAATTTCCCTGTATATCTGTTGACTTATGCATATATCTAATTTAACGTACTGAATGAGCCTAAGTAATATTTTAAAGGTTGAAACTCTGAAGATATAGTTATCATCTCTTTTATTTCGTTCTTTGTGAAAACTAAGAAAATATTGTACAATTAATTTTAGATATATATATATTCATTCTATTATATACTGACCCCATTCACAATCTGCACCGTAAACAAATACACTTCATTTATGTTACCATTTGCCTGAGTTTCTTTTGCCCAATCGCGCACATAGTTTAAGGACAACATAAAGAACCTCATGTCGGATTTAGGATACCTGCAGATTGATATTCTTTTGTGGAGTCTCTACTGAAATTTGTCATAGGAAGTTACTGCGCAGCTTGCCTGGTGAAAACGATGTTACCATTGTATTAAATTCATTTTGAATAAAAGGAAATAATATGTATGGTTTACTAATCCATTGGATATTCAAACCTCCTTACTTAAGAATGCGCGCAGCCTCTGAAAGGGATTAGAGTGGGATTTATCTATGAAAACGTCCCTCTGAGTTTTGTTCATGAAAATGTCCCTGTACGAATTTAAATTGTTCTCCATCCATTATCATTCGTTTAGTTTTAGATTTTTCTTATACCAGTTTTCCTACGTCCAGATTTAATTCTTCTACGTACCAGTTTACTTCTTCATCCTGGTTTTCCTTCCCTTATAAATTGTTTCACCTAAGTCTTCAGCGCTGCTTTATATCAGAAGAGTGTCTGATTCTTGAGTATTATCCAGTTATATTATTGTTTGAACTTCCATGCACACTGAATCAAAAGCTTGGTTTAAATGTAAATCTTAATAATGAAAATCATATAGGCATGGATGTAAAATTGTTTTAGCGCAGGAACTTGAAGTCATTAAATGTTATAATTACTAGGTATGCATGGTGTAACTCGTCATAGCTAACCTTTGGAAGTTATGGTTTTTCCTTATTATGAAAACTAATACTTAAATAAATAGTAACTTACCTTTACATGCATAAATCAGACGGATTTTTACCTGCAGTTATCTCATGCATTGTATGCATGAAGTTCCAGTGGTTACGCATAATTGTGATATTTGTTTAGGAGCTTATGCTTGTCTTTAGTCCATCTTGCCATGCATGCATAAATCGGGCAGTTTTCCTTAATTAGAAAATCTTGATTTATAATTTATCTAATATTAGATATTAATTATACACAAGTGTAGTTAAGTACAGTTAAGTGAAGTTAAGTGCAGTCAAGTGTAGTTTTGTTTTATAAGAGAAATGTTTCTTTTATTTTATTTTATTTTCAAGGTAATTGTGGTATAAAGTATAAAGAGTTTGTATTATTATTATATAATGATAGTATAAAATATAAAGAGATTGTATTGTTATTATATAATGATAGTATATACAATTCTTGAAATTCATTTGAAATATAACAATATAGTATTAGAAAAAGCTATATTTTGGAAGTATTAGTAAAACAATAACATTTATAGTTTATATAAAGTATATTCGGTATTTAATGAAATTTGTTAAACCTCAATTTGATAGTGTATTCACAACTTTGAAATAATTATTTTCATTTCATCAAAAGTAGTTAAATAAGATTCATATTGTAAACTTAGTACACTTTAATTTATGATATTCTCAAAAGTTTGTTTATTAGAAAATTGTTATTTCACTGAGAATGATTAAATGAAACTATTGATTGCGAATGTATTCATGATGATAATGATGGTTACTTTATTTTCTTTAAAAGTTAAGAAAGAGAAAAAGAGTTGTTAAGTGTTTGAGGTATTGATCATATTGTTCATATTACAATTGTTTTACATGGGGAATATAGCTTTGTATTGTTTTGTGGTTTTCAAAGTGACAACCTAGAGATTGTGATTTGCCTCTAGTGAAGGATGTAAACATTCTGGTTTCGATTTTTATGCTTGATAGCTACCCCTAGATTGATTTTATGTTGAGTCATGTTATAGAGAGAGTGGCTTGCATTAGGGGCTGAAATCCTATAGTGATTGTCTGGGTAACCTAACGTAGGTGTGTTAATTAAGTGATAACCTAACTAATATATTAGGGGTTGGGTAGTTCTAAACACTAAATCAGATAATGGTATGCCTCGCCTACTTCTTAACGCTCGTTTAGGTTGAGAAAAGGCTGAGAAGGCCTGGAATGGAAAGTCACCATCTTGTCCTCTTGAAAGATGTAACGACACCGCATTAGTCTGCATAGGGGCCGGGAATCGGTAGAGGCTACTAGGGTAACTCTTGGAGAGGGCCGGTAGTCTAGGAAGATTCACCAGGGTAACCTATCCCGACAATGTGATGACACTCTCTTAGTCTATATCATGATGGTGTTTTCTTTTGTTGAGATTTCAATTTAATGTAACTTGATACTATGATTTTATCCGTTTTGTTTTGCAAACGTTACGTCGTATTGTGAATTATAAACCCTATAAACATGATGTTCTATCTGCATTGTTTGTGGACTTGTCAATATCTCCTAGCACAGAGGGAGTGAACCTTTTAGTTCCACGTGGTCGGGAGGAAACTGTGCTTTATCTTCCTTATATTTTCTGCGGATGATCCTAAACTTACTTGTGGTTCGATCACTACTTTGTTCACATTTGATGATCTGAGAGCTTAATTAGATAGATTATGTACCCGGATATCGGATGAACACTATATGTTTGTAAACTTACCTCTTATATAAGAATTATCTTGATTATCACCTTTGATGTATGGAGATTCTTTGAAATCTAAGCTTTATGTAAAATAGACATTTGGGATATTTCAATTGTATATAGTTTAATAAATTGGATCTTCATAAAATCAAATTTGTACTTTTATTGATGATCAATGTAGTGAGTTTAGTAGTAAATTTTAGCCTTCTTAACAACGTCTTGGAAACTTTATAACATATGTGTAAACAATAAAAAAAAATATTATGTTATCTTTGTTATAACGTAACTAGGTCGGGGTGTTATAGATTGGTATCAGAGCCAAGTTCTAACACTGGGTGCTCTGGTTTAATGAGCCCATTAGGTTGTTTAGTATGTTAGACTTGGTTTTTGTGTTTTCCATTTGCTTTGTTTGTTGAATAACAAGACTTGTCTTGGTTTGTGTGTAGGATCATGCCTAGGCGTCGTGTTAGAGGTCGTGGTCGAGGCCGAGGTGGTGGCCGTGGGCCGAACCGCCAGGTTACTCCCCCTCCGAGCCCTCATCAGAGTGATCAGGCAGAACATTTGGGTCTACAGTTGGATCAGAGTAATGAGGCACAGATTCTGGAACAATCAATGGTAGAGGGGTCACAGTTATGCCCTTTATTGGAAGAGGTCCTAGCTTGACTTGGACCTAGACAGGAAGTGGGACAGGAAGTGAATAGAGAATGTGATAGATCTCCGTGGAGAGTTGATGATTCAATGCAGTAGGATGCCATTATTGCAGGACACATGCGAGATTTGTTGAGGGCACGCCCTCCTACATTTGATGGATCTGGTGGTGGTTTAGAGGCAGAGACTTGGTTGCTTGATTTGGGATGATGCTTTGCAATGCATCCTTATGGCAGCAATACTCGTGCTCGTTGTGCCATAATGCATCTTAGAGGCTTTGCCTCTACTTGGTGGCGATTGGAGGAGCAGAAGCCCCGTTTAGAGATTGGTGCAGTCTCATGGGATATGTTCCTGGAGAGATTCAGAGCACGTTTCTTGTCTGAGCATTGGAGGCAGCGACGTGCAGATGAGTTTCACGATCTTCGTCAGATGGCTATGTCTATGGAATAGTTTGAGTGCATGTTTTATGAGCTCAAGCAATATGCTGGGATTGTGGATGATGAGTCAATGTTGGCGCAACACTTCATCAAGGGCTTAAACTCCCGTATTAGCGGTGGAGTCAGAGTCTTTGAGATGAAGACTATGGAGGTTGCTGTGGAGAAGGTACAGATTGTGGAGGAGAACCTGAATATGGCATTGGGTGGACACACTAGAGTACAGATAGGTAGTGCTCCTATTTCAGGTTTTGATCAGAGTGGTGGTCAGTTTCAGATAGGTGGTTCCTCTAGGAATCAACAGGGTGCTAAGGGTGGACAACAACAACATCATAATCAACAAAAGAATAGGAATACTCAACCTCAACAGGGTAACAGTTCTCGATCTCAACGTAGTGGTGGTTGGATTCAGAGAGAGAGAGATCAGAGTTGGCAACAAGTTCAACATGATCATTTCAATCAACCAGCACAAAGTTCTCAGTCTATGGTTGGTGGAGGTAATTTTCCATGGTCTAGTGTACCTCCAGGAGATAGAGGATTTAGGAGGAGTATAGAATGTTTCACTTGTGGCCAACAAGGACACATTGCTTGTCAATGCCCTCAAAAGGGTACTTCTGGGTTTAGTCAGAGACCGTAACCACGAATAGCGATAGGAACATAGAGGATCACATAGGGTGTTATTTTACCATGGTTGGCAATGAGTCGGTGACACAGAGGAGTGCGGTTAGACGATTTTGGAGGAGGGCCGGGGCATTGTTCTTTAAATCAAGAATCCTTGACATCGGGACTTGATCACGAGGATCGAACTTTGACTAGATATGGAGTCAAGTGGGACCCCGCCCGTGGAATCTTCTATCACTTTAGAGGGCGTGATACGGATTTTTTATTTTATTTTTACGTTTGTTGGCTTCAGGGGTAGCCGCTATCCTATAGGGGGAGGATGTAGTGCCCCTCCAGTTTAGACATACTGTTTGGTTTGATTCTGCTTGATAGATGCTTAGTTCTTTCTGATACTATGTTGTTTCATTTCAGAGTTGATTCTGGATACTATGTTGTTTTGATTTCTCAGATGATACATTGACATCCTGGTTATTTGGATTATGTTGGTTCGATGATACGATGATAGTTTCATTCATGATATGGCTTATTAGTTATGATTATTGCTTATGTTATCATGTTGTTATGATTGTATATGATTGATCTTGCTCGTTTGTGTCGGTGGATAAGACAGTGTAGCATTACTCATTCGTGAGTACCCTGCTACGCTGCAATTCTTATTCACGGTGTGTTTTCTAACATGAGATTATATATATACATGTTTTAACTTTGATGTTTTCCTGCAGACAGTGGGGCCGCAGCTCCACACGCTGTCCGAGTCCACAGTACCTAATTCATTATAAATATATTTGTAGGAAGGTATTGAATGGAGTCCTTTTTAAACCATCGTTCGTTTTTGAACGAGTATCTCTGTGTTACCCCGTATAGCCCAGTTTGTCTTGTCCTGTTTGAATATATAGTGTTTTGTGTTTGCGTAAATAATATCGATTTTATTAAATGTTTATTAATGTTTATGCCAACGTTTGTGATTTAATTTATTAAGTTAAATTAAATATGTTGTTGAATTTATTAGTGAAAGTTAATTCTTTGCAATGCTTTTAATTAAAATAATATTATTACTGTTTTAATTGTGCAAATTGAATTGTGTGAAATAGATATTTTTAAAACAAGATATTTTCGACGAGTTACGAATCTTTGATTGTCTGTTAAAGGTTTGTTCTGATATTTTAAGAATGAGTTGAACTGAATGAGTTATTTACAATGCAAATGAAACTATCAGTTAAAATTGAATGATTGGAAATTTTGATTGTATGAATTTATATCTTTTGAATTTTGGAATTTGCACATTCACGGGTATTTGGAATTTGCACATTCACGGGTATAATTTTGGACGGCAGCAGTTTTTAGCAAAATTTTGCTACGGCAATTGTTTCAGAAGAAATTTTCTTTTTAGATTTTGTTCTCAAGCATGATTTGAAGGTGATTGATTTGAATCTCGCCGTCGAAGTCTCAAAAATTAATCGAGGAATCAGCAAAGGTTTCAAAGTGCGTTTCAGCTCGATTTCCAGATTAACCAGGTTTTCTTCTTTTTAAGTTTTAGTAAATTTCTTCTTTGAACGTTTGGAAAGATTAATGGTGTATCAAACCTGCATATAAAACAGAGAAATAGTTAGAATAAGCAGTCAAAGATTATTGAGAATATTGTTAAAATTTAAGTGCTAAGAAAACATTGAAATGGAGTTTAGAGTAAATTCTTAGATGTGAAAACAGAGATTGAATTTCCTTGTATATCTGTTGACTTATGCATATATCTAATTTAACGTACTGAATGAGTCTAAGTAATATTTTAAAGGTTGAAACTATGAAGATATAGTTATCATCTCTTTTATTTCGTTCTTTGTGAAAACTAAGAAAATATTGTACAATTAATTTTAGATATATATATATATATATTCATTCTGTTATATACGGACCCCATTCACAATCTGCACCGTAGACAAATACACTTCATTTATGTTACCATTTGCCTGAGTTTCTTTTGCCCAATCGCGCACATAGTTTAAGGACAACATAAACAACCTCATGTCGGATTTAGGATACCTGCAAATTGATATTCTTTTCTATAGTCTCTACCGAAATTTGTCATAGGAAGTTACTGCGCAGCTTGCCTGGTGAAAACGGTGTTACCATTGTATTATATTCATTTTGAATAAAAGGAAATAATATGTATGGTTTACTAATCCATTGGATATTCAAACCTCCTTACCTAAGAATGCGCACAGCCTCTGAAAGGGATTAGAGTGGGATTTATCTATGAAAACGTCCCTGTGAGTTTTGTTCATGAAAACGTCCCTGTACGACTTTAAATTGTTCTCCATCCATTATCATCCATTTTGTTTTAGATTTTTCTTATACCAGTTTTCCTGCATCCAGATTTAATTCTTCTGTGTACCAGTTTACTTCTTCATCCTGGTTTTCCTTCCCTTATAAATTATTTCACCTGAGTCTTCAACGCTGCTTTATATCAGAAGAGTGTCTGATTCTTGAGTATTATCCAGTTATATTATTGTTTTATTTTCCATGCACACTGAATCAAAAGCTTGGTTTAAATGTAAATCTTAATAATGAATAATGTATAGGCATGGATGTAAAATTGTTTTAGCGTAGGAACTTGAAGTCATTAAATGTTATAATTACTAGGTATGCATGGTGTAAGTCATCATAGCTATCCTTTGGAAGTTATGATTTTTCCTTATTATGAAAACTAATACTTAACTAAAAAGTAACACATGCCAGCCATAAATCAGATCTCATGCGTTGAATGCATGAAGTTCGATGGTTACACATAGTTGTGATATTTATTTAGAGACTTATACTTGTCTTTGAGAGTCCAACTTATGCGGCGTACATAAATCGGGCAGTTTCCTTAATTAAAATCTTGATTTATATAATCTATCCTAATGTTAGATATTATTTATATACACAGTGTAGTTGGTGTAGTTTTTGTTTTGCGGTGAAAAGAAATGTTTTGCTTTTATTTTATTTTCAAAGGTAAATTGTAGTATAAAATATAGAGAGTTTGTATTGTTATTATATAATGATAGTATATACAATTCTTGAAAATCATTAGAAATATAACAATATCTATAGATTATTTGTAATATAAATTCTTTATTTAATGAAATTAGTTAAATGTGATTGTTAGTTGTATTCACACAACATTAAAAAGTTTATTTATATTTTATCAAAACTAGTGAAGTAAAATTTGTATTATAAATTCAATACACTTCAGTTTATGATCATTTCTATAGTTCTTTTTATAAGGAATTTAAAATTTATGGAGATTGATTTACGGTAGGTGTATACATTCGTAACATTATTAACGTATGTTTCTTTTCCCTTAAGACTAGGAAAGTGAAAATCACTATAACAAATTTTTTAATCTCTAAACTGTGATACTCAATTGTTATGTTTTTTTTTCTTGTGGGGGTATAGCTTTGTATTATTTTGTGATCTTTCGAAGTGACATCCTAGAGATTGTGATTTGCCTCTATTGAAGGATGTAAACTTTCTGGTTTTGATATCTGTGCTTGATAGCATCCCCTAGATTGATTTTATGTTGGAGTCATGTTATAGAAGAGTGAAACTGCGGTAGGAGGCTGAAATCCGGAGAGTGATTATGCAAGGTAACCTATGGTGGTATTCGGTGAAAACTAACTAATGTGTGGGGTTGGTGGTGCGGCACTAATTTAGATAATAGTTTGCCTCACCTACTTTCTTAATGCTCGTTTAGATTAAGAAAAGGCTAAGAAGGCCTGGAATAGCAAGTCATCCATCTTGTCTTCTCAAAAGATGTAGTGACTCCACATTAGTCTACATAGGGGCCGGGAATCGGTAGAGACTGCCAGGGTAACTCTTGGAGAGGGCCAGTAGTCTAGGAAGGTTCACCAAGGTAACCTATCCCGACGATGTGATGACACTCTTAGTCTATATCATGATGGTGTACCATGTGTTCAGATATCTATTTGATATAATTTGATACTGAGTTTTTATCTGTTTTGATTTCTAATCGTTATGTCGTGATGTTAAATGTACACCCCGTAAATGTGATGTTCTGTCTTCATTGTTTGTGGACCTGTCATTATCTCCTAGCACAGAGGGAGTGGACCTTTGGGTTTCACGTGGTAGGGAGGAAAGCGTGCTTTATCCTCTTTGGATTTTCTTGCAGATGATCCTATGCTTGCAGCAGGTTCCCGTTACTTCTATGTTGGTGCTTGATGATGCAGAGCATGTTCGTGGATATAGTGTCAGATGTAATATGAACACTATCTGTTATGTATAAGAGTGTATTGATTGTACCATCTTTTGATGTATAGAGATTCTTTGAAATCCCACCTTTTGTAATCTAAACATTTGGGATATATGATTGTATGTAGTTTTCTAAACTAGATCTTACATGAAATTAAATTTGTACTTATGTTGATGATAATGTGTTGAGTTTATTTGTTAAGATTATGTAACGTCTTGGGAACTTTATAATAGTTGTGTAATCTTTTATTAAAAAAAAAAATTATTCAGTTAACTTTGTTTTTTACACTTTGTTATAACATAACTAAGGCGGGGCGGGGTGTTACAACAGTGGGTCCCCTTTTTAGATTTATTTCCAATTTTTCCAATGGGGCTTGATAGAAATTCCAACCACCCCTCTTTTCCACACTCCTTCATGAAATGATGTTTGATAATTAAATGAATTAAGCTATGGAATTTAATGGACGAAACTCCTCTAGACTCTACCCTAGCTACCATAGAGGAGATTTTTGTGAATAAAAGGGAAGAAATATTAATTCTTGTAGAAGGCCTTATGTTTCCATATCTTACATGTGTGAGCATACACATTCTTGGGCCAATAATTGTTCCGTACAAACCCTCGCAGGTGAAAATTTTCATTAACCAGGTTACATTATGGCTATTTTCCATTGTTCTTCCAAACTGCTGCGAGCAAATCGCTTTTGACTCCCTTTATTTCACTGGATTTATGGTCCCCTTCCTAGTTCTTCATGGAATGCAGACACTAATTCTTCAAAACTCACATGTCATTTGTTCACTGGCTCACCTTCAGCTAGAATTTTAGAGAGCTCACTAATAACAATAGGGGTGATTTCAATCACTTCCCCTCTTACCCTGGTGGCATTTACACGAAAGTTCATAACAAATTCCTCAACCAAATCAAGTTTGAATCCTTCGTACATACGTATGAACTCAAGCCACCCTTCCCTTCTCAACAATCTCTCCATTTCATGATCTAGAATGAAGTTTTCCAGTTTTGAACTCATTTTCTGCCCCATTTTTCTTTACTTTCGCAATTTTTATTTGGTGAAGATTTTGAGCAGGTTGGGACAAGCAAGGATGTTGGGATTTTGAGGACAGATAGGATGTTCTGCATGAATGACTTGGTGAAGATGTTAAGTCCACAAGGGCCTAGTAGGAAAATAATGATGCTTGGGGTAGCTCAAAACTTTCACATTTCCAAACATAGCACAAATTTCCAAAAATACTTGAAATGAAACTTGATGAAGTTCTAATACCCATCAATAATTAGTGATGAATGAAGGGCAACTAATAAATTCTAAGAAATTTGTAGATCCAAACATAAGGTAATATTCCGCAACACTCTAAATTTCTCCATTTTTATCCAAAGTCCTCCAAATTGGATATGTGAGTACCCATTAGCCTTCTCAATAGGGTGAAGTCATCAATTCGCCATAAAAACATAGGAATTATTTGGAATTTGATCAACAACTCCTACAAGAAAAAATAGCAAGAAACCGAGCAAACATAGAGTAGGGAAATATTTTTGGTTGACACATGATTACTTGTGGACCTAGATGCTCATGCAATGCATGGTCCTTATTCTGATGTTTTTATTTGATTAATTTTTAGCCAATATTGTAGAGGTATCACTAACATCATTATATTTGTCAATTGAAGAATAGTCGAGACCTTAGTGTCTAGGATTGAGATAAAATTATTGGTTCTAAAACACAACCATCGATTGATATTATGCTTCCATTCAATCCATTTATGATAATATTATGTCAAACATATCCTAGACATATACTATTATAATTTCAACAAATATAAACATATAAAATCGTAGTTTATAAACCATATATATCACATGTACATAGAGTGAATATCTCAAGCATATCTTACATATATACATAGTGATCGACTTACACACATATACCATATGCACAAGATGACTAGCTAATTCTCATACAAACATCCAATATCCACATCGTGATCAACTCACACACATATACCATATGCACAAGATGACTAGCTCATTCTCATACATACATCCAATATCCACATAGTGATCAACTCACAAATATTTCATGTATGCAAAGGGTGACTAACTCATGTATGTACATGACTTGTATATAGTGTGATTGTATCATACGCATGTTACATATATACAAGGTAACTAGAGAATGTATACATTACATATACACATAGTGAACAACTCATATAAACACCATGTGGATGGATAAAGACTAGTTGTCATGCAACCTTACTAGATATGCATCTTACATTTTACCTAGTTGACTAACACCTAACCCCTTAATTATATCCTAGATAGAAAAAGGGAATTTCAATGTATCGCCAGCTACATTGTGTTCCATCTATTTTTATAATTCATTGTGAATTGTGATGACAAGCATCCCTTACTACTTGTTTTCATCATTAGCACGAACATAAATATAACAATATACGATAAATAAGACCATTAATATATAAAATAAGAAAATATTAAATTCTTATACAAATAAATTCCTCACAATTATAATTAGAAAAAACATAAAACCATGAATGCAATAAAAAAAGATTATCATCATCTCTTAAAAAATCCAAATATAATTTATGTGGTTCATACATGTGAAAAAACAAATTAAAAAGGATGAAAATAAAGTTTTAGAATTGACACACGTCAAACATCTGACTTTGAATGAAAGATAAAATAGATAGAGTTCAA
The DNA here is from genome assembly GCA_007258455.2 of Sequoia sempervirens. Classification (NCBI taxonomy): domain Eukaryota; kingdom Viridiplantae; phylum Streptophyta; class Pinopsida; order Cupressales; family Cupressaceae; genus Sequoia; species Sequoia sempervirens. Next base: position 15,434 of record VDFB02049050.1, read on the forward strand.
TCCTGAATTAAAATAAAAAATAAATTACAACTTTCTTTCTTAAGAGAGAATGTTTGGTTTCTCTCTCAGGATGATTTGAATTTCAGATTTCCACAGTCAAAGTTTGAAAAATACATTAAATATGAGATGGAGAACAATGGAAATAAAATCCAATCACGAGCAAAATGAATGAGTTTAGAGGATCCTTTGTTCACAATTCCTATAACAAATGCTACACTGACAGCAAGGCTAAACACTCTCCATTTCCTCTCTTCCAAGTATTTCTTGAAACAAGATTCTATCTTTTCCTCCACTTCCTCTCCCCATTGTATTGTGTTTATGTTTTTCATAGTTTCTCCAAGACATCTTCCTAGAACTACTGCATCCTCCAAAGTAGAACATGCGCCTACAATGAATAGACCCAATTGCACAGAGAATTAAAATCATAATCCAATATTCTTATTATACATCAAGACCAAAAATATTTTATTCTAAAAATTGAATAGATTTATAACTTTAAAATTCATTTTACCTTGACCAAGATCAGGGGTCATGGATGTAGTGCATATCCTACAAGTTTCACACTTCCACTTCCTTTACTAGGTAGGAGATTCTTCCATGGCCACA
>VDFB02049051.1:0-51677 GCA_007258455.2 Sequoia sempervirens
AATTGTGGTGTAGGATTTTGTGATTCAGGCAAGCATTACATTCAAGATCAACATAATTCAAGCAAGAGTCAAAGTCTACATCCATTGCAGCCATTTCAAGCATATTTGCAGAACTTCATTACAAGGGTTGGTGAGTTGCAACATTGTCATTTGTTCATTCATCATTCTCCATTCTTATTTGATTTCATTTTAAGGACTGATTTCCAAAATGGGGTTTGACCAAGGCAAACCCCTATCCACTAACCCAACAAAATTTTTCCCTCTCCTTTGTGTGTGATTTGTATGTCTAGGACCTAGGTTGTAGATTTATTAAGGAGCAAGATTGGAGAAAAGTTACAAATCATTCAAATTGTTCAATTTGTCACCAAGCCTTGTAGAACGTTGGAGAAGACCTATAGGAATAATTTAGGGATTTGGATCTATAAATCAGTTGGGAAGGATAGAGTAGATAGAGAAGGATCAACCTTTGAAGTTTTAGAAAATTCCAGTTGGACTAATTCGCCACTTTTGGAAAATGAGTCCCAGTTCCTTTCAATTTTTAGGTTTTCATATATTTGGATACCCTTTTGGCATATTCTTGTTCCTCCAAAATTTTCCATAAATGATATTGATTCACCCAACTTGGAGAATGAGTTCCGATCAACATTAAAATTACAATTTCTAGTGATTCATACCTCCATTTAGCCATCTCTAGTTTCCCAGGTGCACACCTTCCTATCTTTAGTTTTCTACATTTCATTTCATTCACTTTTCTAGGTCATTTAGTGTTACTTTGCATTCAATTAGGGTTTTTCATTGCATCTTTCATTTCATTGTCTTCCAAGTCTAAACTTGGAGGTGAACCCCTTATTATTCTACCTTTAGCACCTAGGACAACCCTATTGCAAGATATCTTTCACTAAATTACATTGAGATCCCTTTGGTTATCCTTGAATGAAATAGCTTTGAAAGTGGGTGGGGTGTTGGCACAATAGTGTGTCTCACTTTTGGGATGTACTGATTTTTTTCTAAAACCACTGTTTTTAGAAAAACCTAATGATTTTAGTCTTGAGGGGCTCCATCTAAAGGGTTTTAATTGAAAAGGGATAGATAATACCCCTTTAGATCAAACCCCTTTGGATAGAACCCCTCTAGTATTAAATCATACCCACAATGGAGTCTCCTTTACACCCATCAAAATGTTGGCAAAAATCCACTTTTTCTTTACCTTTTGAGGGATTAAATAACATCATTTAAAAATTATATTTTGCAAGATTGTATCCCTCGAAATGAGCTTTCCAACAAGTATATTTTTGATATATTTTTATTTTACCATGTATTTAATTTTTAATTTTTACTAAACATAGGTTTTTCTCTGAACATCAAGCTCTTTGTTGTGCAGAGGTGGAAAAATAGTAAACCATTGGAAAAAAATTTCAAAAAATACTCATTCCCTAGGTATTGATTTCCTTGTTTCACCCCCAAAAATAAAAATTGGATTTTGATATACACACAACAAGTTAGCTTGTACGACACACATGTATGTCCAAATTATAGTTATAGTGGCTTCAAAAATTAATTTAAAATAAAATATTCAACAAAAAATTATGAAAAAATATCCTTTCCCTAGATATTGATGTTGAGAATCTTTATTTAAAAAATTAGAATTTAATCCTTTATAGAAAAAAAGTTATGTTGTTTGACACAAATGTTACTTTCCAAAAATGTTGTTTTCTGTTTAAAATTAGTTATTAAAGGAGATGTTGAAAGATTCATTATTTATTTCAAAAAAAATGAAAAAAATATATTTAGAATCTACACACAAATTTCCACAAATCACTAGTTCACGTCATCTTCAAATTCTTAATGGTTTAGCTACTATAGGTCTAAGAAGATGAAGATTTGGTTAAAAATATTGATGTAAATTTCCATCTTGGGCAAAAAGTGAGACACGGTATTGTGATTTCACTCGGTGTCATAGCACTTAATAATAATTGTTATTGGACACACCACCAATTTTCCTTGGTTCCACTTAAGTGTCTTGGATGTATACTTTAGTGCGAGTTTGACATGGGGCCATCCTCTCACTAAAGTGGGGGCAAAATGTATTAACGAAAAAAGTAGTATTTTCCTTGCTTGATCTGATAATTAACATTAAAACTAGACAAATGATATCTTGGAGTGGTGTTGTAACATGTTGTACACATTCACACTATTCTAGGACATGTATTTAACTAAAACATGCTTTAATTGGTCCTTTGCAAGGGTGTTGTAAAGTGTTGTAACACACTTTCATGCTTTTTTAGGACTTATTTGCTTAATTAAGCCTAATGGGCCCCTTTATAAATAAAAATATGTATAATGTGTAACTTGTTTAAGTGTTATAAATTATTAAGGAACTTTCACATTTATCTAGGTGGTCCTAATTCATTGTGGTTAAGTAGAGTTATTAACTCCCCTTTTTAGGCCTTAATTTAACACCTCCCGAAGATCTTTTCTGACAATCATAAATTAAATATCAAATTATTTCATTGGGAAAAATTTGGTCCTGGTAAGTTGAGCCAAGACCCATTTTCTCTTGATGGCAAATGTGTCCCCCTTAATAGGACCCCCCTTTCTTAGTTGATCTGTAATGGGTTTTTGGCCTTCTTTCAGCTCCTCGAAGCTTGGTCCTGGAAACTTAGCCAGGATCCATTCGCCTTTGGTGGTGAATGCATCCTCCCTTAATGACACCTTGATTTTTGAATTTCATTCTGGTGGGAATTTAATTATCTTTCTTTCCAGATCTGGTTTTGGCCTTAATGCTTTGAATTTCAGGGTTAATCTCTTAAGTTAGTATAAATAAGGGGTTAATTCACATTGTTTCTCCTAGCAAATTTTCAAGTCATCTAATATTTTCAAGAGAGCATTCTAATACTTTACAAGATCATTATAGAGCAGTTCAAGAGCATTCATCGGGCATTTCAAGGCATATTTCAAGTGTTTATTGTAGCAATAAAAGATCGTATCATTATTTCAAGGGTTTGATGCATGCATTCATTTTGTTGAGCTAAGATTGTGAGTGTAGCATAAAAGATCTTCTTGAAACTATTGTTCATATCATTCTCAAGGATCCTAGATCTACATTCTTCATGGTCACTACATGATAGTTTGCAAATTTGATTCACAAGACAACATCCAAGGTGACATCATTTGCATTATTTTATCTTCATGCTTCAATTCATTTATTTCATCATTTGGTTTAATTACCTAAAAGGGGTTTGACTGAGGGAAACCCCCATTCACTAATAAATAAACAAGTTTTTCTTTCCCTTAAGTTTGTTATTATAGATTTATAGGTTCAAGATCATGTTGAGCAAGATTTGGACCAAGATTGGACAAAAGTTGTTAAAGTTGTCATTCAAAGTGAAAGATCACATAAAGAGCTCTACAAAATTAACTATAGGCTTCCAGAACTTGATAACCGTGATTTCAAGAGTGCAGGCATCAAGGTACATGAACTTGAAATTAGTTTTTTGAAACCCTAAAAGGACCCATTTTCCTGTGAAGGTGAATGAGTCCTCCATAGGTAAAAAACAACCTTTTGGCTAGGTGCAAAGACTTTTATGCTCTAAAAATATCCCCCATAGTTGCTATAACAGTTAGGTTGAATTTGTAGTTGTAATTAACATCTTATTTTGCATTATTTCACGTGTTTAGGGCCTTGAAAAATAAGTGATCCATCTCATTTACACATTCATTAGGGTGGATCCTATTATCACCCTATATAGAATTGTCATTAAACAACCCTAGACATCATGGACCTGTAACATGAAGACAAAAGGAAAATTATTAAGGTTAGTGTTAAGATTTAGGATATGATTAGGTTTACACATAAAATTAGGATTAGGATAGGTTAGGTTTAGAGATAGAATTAAGGTTAGGGTTAGGGTTAGTTTTAGGGATATGGTTAGGGTTAGGGTTATTATTCTAAATAGAATTAGGGTTAGAGGTAGGGCTAGGGTTAGGGTTAGGGTTAGGGTTAGGGTTAGAGTTAGGGTTAGGGATGGTAATAAGATTAGCATGAGGGTTAAGATAAGAGTAAGGGTTACAATTAGATATGTAATTAAGGTTAGGATTAGGATTAAAGATATAATTAGGGTTATAGCTAGGGTTAAAGTTAGGATTTGGGAAAGTGTTGAGCGTTTAGAGATAAAATTAGGGTTATACTGAAGAATATAGTTATAATTATAGTTGGGGATAAGGCTAGGGTTAGATATAGAATTAGGGTTAGGGTTAGGTATAATGTTAAAATTAGGGATAGGGTTAGGGTTAGATTAGAGATAAAAGTAGGATTAGGGGTAGGTTTTGTGTTAAGATTACAAATAGAATTAAGGTTAGGGTTTTAGTTAGAGATACAACCAAGGTTAGGTTTATGGTTAGTATAATAATTAAGGTTCAGGTTAGGGTTAGGATTAGGGTAAGGATTATGATTAGGGTTGGGGTTAGCATTAGGATTAGGGTTAGGGTTAGGATTAGAGATAGAATCAGGATTAGGGATAGGGTTTGGGTTAGGGGTAGAGGTAGAATTAGGTTTAGGGTTAGGATTAGTGTTGGGTTTAATATTATGATTAGGATTGGGGTTAGCATTAGTATTCTAGGGTTAGGGCATGTGCAGGATCATGATGGGCCAAAAAGTGGCAATATGATGTGTATGTGGTTGATGACTTTTTTTACCCAAAATTGATGAAATGAAAAGGGTTTTTAAATGATATTCTCAGCTTTCCATCAATATAAATTATGCTTTACATTGAATTTAATAAGTAATTATTATTCATTTTCTATTCAAATTATGACTAAAGTCCTAATTGATAGACTGATTGAAAAAAATCTATATCTTTTAAATGGTATCACATTTTTTGAATCCAAAACATGCATCACATTCTATGCTTTGCATACTATAGGATTAAAAAAATAAAAATTGAATTTCATGAATTTTTGACCAAGTTAAGGTGGTCAAACGTACAATTTTTTTATATTTTTTAAAAGTTGTAATAAAAAAATTCATAATTAATTATTTACTTGGAAAAAAATAAAAAAAATATATGCATCACATCGGGACATGAGTCCTCTACTTATATCTAAAATCTTATAAAAAAATATTATCATTTTATTGTGGTTAGGGTGGTCAGACAGACACCTACTTCTTATTTTTTACCTGAAATTTTTTACCTGAAATTTAAGTACTACTGCATTGAAATTTCAAATTTTCACCAAATAGATTTACTTTTCTTTTAAACAAACCTAGTAGTCTAGAAACTACATTCAAATTTCTATAGATTCTATTGTTACATATTTTTGAAATAATATAGATAACTTATTCAAATTTTTACGTCAAGTTTCCTAACTCTAATTTTTTTGATTTTTTTGCCACTTAAGGGCCTGTTTTTTCCATGATGATCCTGAACATACCCGTTAAGGTTAGGATTAGAGATAAAATTAGGATTACGGGTAGGGTTTCAGTTTAAGGTTAAAGATAGAATTAGGGTTAGGGTTAGGGTTAATATTAAGGATAGGGTTAGGGTTAGAGATAGTATTAGGATTTGGGTTAGGGTTAGGATTAATTGCCTGTAATCTTCAAAAATAGGTTCCCAAAGCTTCTCCATCAAATAGAAATGACTGAGATGGGAAGAAACCTCCCAAAAATAAATTCCAAAAACTTTCCATAATATAGAAAATGCAGTCATAAACCTACTCCCACCAAAATTTCCAAAATGGGATTCAAATCCTAGATTTTAGGGTAGTTTCCAATGTAACTCCTGCCGACTCACCTTAGGTGCCCACATTTGTATGCATGAATTAATTAAATTTATAAATGCATCATTCAAACTTATAATTCCCTCCAAATCTCACCCTCAATTCCATTTTTATGAATTTTTAAAATTGACAATTTCCCAAAGTTCCCTCATAAATTATCTCCACTCCCAAAATTTGCAATAAAATAATAAAGAGAAATTATTCAATATTTATTTCAGTCTAACCTTGAAAATTAACCTATTAAATAAATAACCTACCAAACCTTAGGAAAAAAATTTAAAATGCATTCTTTTGGTTGATGCAAGATTGCTCTCACAACCTAGGATGCTCTTGCATCAGACACCTGGGGTAGGAAATTTTTTTGAATCTATATTCAAAAAATGGAGTTGAATTGTAGTACCTCCCTTTAAGATTGCAAAAAATCTTCAGTAAACTCAATCACTGAAACTAGTACCTCTGATTTATTCTTCTTTCTCCTCTTCTAGCACCTAGTCAGAACAAGTATCCTTCTCCTTTGACAATTCTTCTCTACACTCAACATCTTCAATGTGGAATCATATCCACTATAAACCAACCAACTCCACCAAATGGAACTCAAAATATCTTCCAATATTGTGGGATTTAACCCACCATATTTTAACCACCTCCTCCAAAATGCACCTGCACTAAACTTTGCAATAATAAACAAATCTTTTGCATACGAAACTTCACTATAAAACTCTATTTAAACCAACTTATTCAAATATGAAAATCATCATCTTTTTCAAATTTACCAAAATATGAATGAATATTATCATCTGCTACATCTCTTCCATCCATGCAAAATACATTCTCATCTTCATCATAAAATTGAAAAATATTATACATTAGCTCTTTTTCCTTGCCACTGTCTACTACCATATCTTCTTCACCTTCACTCTTAGTTGCAATTTCATTTTCAATAATCATAAGTCCTCAAAAGGACTCTCATATACTAATGCAACATCATTTTTCTCCTCAATTTTTGCACCTTCTTTTCACCTCTCAACCTTTGTTGCATTTTTCTCTTCTCACTCTCTTTGTCTATTCCTTCTTCAAAGCATACTTCTACAATATTTTCTCCACGTTGTTCACCTGCATACACAACTATAATAAAATTATATTTCCTTTCTTATTTGTCATTTCATCAAACACTTTCCACACAATCTCAATCTCCAACCTCTCAGGTATAGACTATCTCACATTCAGTGATCAGTCTACACACAAATCACTCACACACCACCACAGCTCTTGGTGCAAACTTCCTCACATTCGACACTCTACCTACACACTTAGAAACTCATGCTCTGATACCACTGATGGAGTAAGTTCAAACCTCATCCACAAATACCAATAATCTAAAAATTTGACTCATAAATGCTTAAATTAACACCAAAAATCTGCAAATAAGATCTCATGTTTTCCATTCAAACCCTCCAAAAATTGTATAATAACAAAGAAAATATAAAATTACAATGGTTTTCAGCCATGTGGGCTGATGAAATAAATTTTTAAAATGATATAAAACTGAATTATAACAGAAAAAACTTAACCACAAAAATGGTCTCCTTCAATCCAACTTTTCTTACCAAATTCTAGCTCCTTCAACTTGCAACCTTCAATGGAAACCTTTGCTACAATAAACCATGGACTCACACATAAATTTTTTGTTGTAAAAACATCTTCAAACCTGAAATAAACCTGAAAGAAAAATTTCCACAACCCTCCCAAGAAGGAACTACACCTGCAACAAAAACCTTCAAATTCTAGCCAATAATGGCTACCAAAACATACCCAAAATTGCCTATAATATTCAAAAACATGCTCCCAAAGCTTCTCTAGCAAAAATACATGACCAATTCAAGTGAAGAAACCTCCCAAAAATACATTCCAAAAAATTTCCATAAGATAAAAAATGTATTCATATACCCACTCCCACCAAAATTTCTAAAATGGGAGTCAATTCCTAAATTTTAGGGCAGTTTCCAATGTAACTACTACCAACTCACCTTGGCTGCCCACATTTGTATGCATGAATTATTTAAATTTATAAATACATCATTCAAGCTTATAATTTCCTTCAAATCTCACACCCAAGTCCATTTTTGTAAATTTTTAAAATTGACAATTTCGCAAAGTTCCCTCCTAAATTATCTTCAATCCCAAAATGTGCAATAACATAATAAAGGGAAATTATTTAATATTTATTTTAGTCTAACCTTGAAAATTAACCTATTAAATAAATCACCTATCAAACCTTAGGAAAATAAAAAAAATTAAAATCCACATTCTTTTGGTTGCTGCAAGATTGCTCTCGCAACCAAGGATGCTCTTGCATCAGACGCTTATAAACTTTCTCCTTCTTATTCAAAAAAAACTCCTCTATATTTTATCCCTTTATCTTCTAAATCTCATTAACCTAATGATTTTCCTTCTCCTACCCTCCCTCTTATCCTTCATCAAATCCCATCATGTCCCATTTATTATACCATCTTGAATAAATGTATCAAAAAAATGATGTCTTACCTAAAGATTATGTAGAAAAAACCATGGATCTTAATCACAATAGCCTATATTATGAAATTTTATCCCATCCCTATCCTCACAATTTAAAATACCCCCACCTTCATCTATATGATGACAAAGTTCATCCAACATTCATGTTAGTATATTTTACTTCTTTTTCTTGGAATTTTTTATGATGATCACATCATTTGCAAAATATTCTACAATTGACTCAATAAAATTGTTATTCAATGCTTCTACTCTATATCTTATGGCTCCAATAGGATATTTGACATGAGAAAAAATATTTTAGTATTTACAACTTCAAATAAATATTGAGGTCAATTTCATTTGGGTAATTCATTGTGAGAAAGGACCACAAGAAAAGGTGAGTGATTTTATCAACCAATTTCAATCAATCAATAAAAAATATATTATTAGCTCTCTAAAGTTAAAACTCCATTCTAAAATTTATTGAAAAATAATCCCATTCATTCTTAAAAGATGTTTCATTGTAAGGTCATTGTCCTAGTATAATAATAAAATAGAATAGATTATGATGCTCTAATATAGATGTGTCAAAATCAATAGTGTATGTCATGCCAATAGATAGGCATCAAATCATGTATTAAAAAATATATTTTATATGTCAAGAACCTATCTTATAGTAACAAATGATGAAGTATTAAATACACATGGTACATAGAATGAAGATAAAATAAAAGATAATACAAGATATGTAGACTCAAAATATACCAATATATGAAAATAAGAATCATCATGGATCAATTTTTAAAAAAATCTATAGGTAATCATGAAGACACAGGGAAATGATATGTAATTTTGGTATCATCAAAAAAAGGATATGGTTAGAAATGACAAGGATATCTACTTAAAATATAAATTCATCTCTCCCATCAAGTGTATTTTTATTAATTTCATATGTAACATCAATATAGGGTGTGCTATGATGATTAGTTGGTTTAATATATGTATAGGTCCTATGAATAGTAGGAGAACAAGGATCATATGATAAATCACTATTATTTATGTATTCTTGTATGAATTAGGCATAGAATATGTCCAATAAAACCACTGACTAAAAAGGTAAATGAATTATAGAGCAACCAAGATGAATCAAACCATTATAAAGATCAACCACATAGATCCAATATAAACTCAATAGTAAAGGAAACATACAAAAAGGAAAGTGTGTGTGATCCAAAATGGAATGGTTAAATGGATGTATGATGTAGTTACACTTTCTCTACTTTTATTAAGAAATGAGATCCCCAAAGGTAGGATTAACATTCAACCCTTAAGTGAATATTCAACCCTATTGGAAATCTTGTTGTTTTATTTATGGAAAAAAAAGGGTAAAATATTCCTGAAATGCACTTTTGGGAAATGTTCAAATAAAATAAAAATGAACTCAATTATGTGAAGTTAAACTTGAAATAAAAATTTACAACATAATACTAATGAAAACCACAATCTTTTGGTATATTTGGAAAGGTTACAATATTATGCACCTGTCACCAAAAATGTCTCAAAGTGCCCTTCCAAGACACATTTTCTCAAGGGTGAATGGGTCTTTTTATAGGACTCTAAAAAATTCTTTTTGCAATCCTCTGATGTTGGATCTAAGCTTTTGATTCCCCTAGGTTTGACTATTGGAAAGCTGGAAATAAAACTTATAGGTGAGTTTCCATATGTTGACAACTTTGATTACAACTTTCACTACTTTGTAAAATTGCACTTTTGATCCAATTTTAGTCCTTCTTCACTTGCAAATCTATAAATACACAAACAGGAGAAAAATATTTGTTTTTGGTGTATAAGGGTTTTCCTTGTTCAAACCCTAGTTTTTTAATTAAATCTTGATAATGAAATGAAATCATAAATGAAAGGAATGATGAATGAATAATAGCTTGTTGCAACTCACCAAACCCTTTAATGGCTTCCGTTAGAGGACTGAAGTCTAACACATCACTCCAATGATTAGATCTTGCATGAAATGGCTTGATTGGATGCTTGAAAACTTGAAACCTACATCATAGTTTTAGCTAAAAAATACAGATGAACACACATAAATATTGACATCATGATAGGATCTTAACATCTTGTGGGATGAATGTTGAGTCACAATCAGGTCCTTTTACAGGTCGAATGACCAAGTCACACTTTATCTATGGTTTTTCAAGATATGATCTCTGAAGGGTTGTTGAAAGTAGGGCACATGGCCCTCTGCATTGGATTTGGAACAATGTTTGAGGAAGAAACTTTAGGAATTGATGGTTTTGATTTGATTTTTGAAGAAGTTGTCCAAAAAGCCAGATTTCCTTATAACTTGTTTGATTTTGAGTTCGATGATAAATATTCTTCCTTTCTTCCAGCTAAAGTGGATCGAACTCTCAAGATTGGGGGTGTTGCTACTGTGCAACTTTCATTTGATGAGATAAATCCAAATCTTAATACTCTACTTAAGCTACATTCACCGAATTTCATTTTTTTTAAAAGTAAATCTTATAAAAGAACTTGATGAAATTGTTTAAACAAAATCATAGACCATCATCATAAATTCACTACAAAGATATTTAAACACATTAATCAATCAGTTTACAAGTTTTAAAACAATCAAAATTATATAAGTTTTCATAAAATGTATTTTCTAATAAAGACTACACAAATCCTTATATGTTTGAAAATAAAACTAAAATGACAAAAGGACCAAATCAGTTACAAGATAAAAGAATTACAATAGCATGAGTTGCATCTATATTATATGCTATGCATATACTAGCATATCTATCCCTACTAACAGTCTATCACTATTTTTACAGGTATATATCATTTACATATAGTTACATATGTATTTTTACCAAATTTACTATCATTTTTTCGAGGGAACACATTGAAAATTATATTGTATCCATTTCCCATAGGGATTTTAAAATGAGTAATCCTACATATTCTCAGTTAAATTCAATGAGAAAGTTCCACAGACTGCTCTCCTTGGAAAGTATTCAACCAAATCTTCAAGCGGGCAGCCTGGAAAAGCACTCGATTCCATGGAGTTCAAATCAAGCCTCCTAGATTCAAGTTTCCTTTAATCATAAGCCAAATTTTATCTGATGTAGCAGCAACCATAAAATCAGTTCCATTGGAATACTTCATTGTGTCTTGTAACATATCGTAAGGAGTAACAACAATAAGAGACCAGGACCACTTCTTATTATTGTGTAGCTCCCATATCCCCACCAAAGTGTGCTTGATGAAAGGGAAGCGACCAAGTATGGACCCTTCCCCATCCTTCTTCTGTAACCTACCCACCAGAAGAAGCTTTCCATTGCATGCCACTAAGGCATGAAGATAAGCGTGGAGGTTCTTATCATGATCATGTGAATCCATCTGGGAAGGGATCCCTCCTTCAATCTCCTTAAACTCAAACTCTCCGCGAGCAATGTCATAACCACCTAGATGATGACCAAAGTTATTAGTAAAGAAGACCATGCCATTATGTAGTGTGCTGGTCTAAGTGTGTTTTTTAGAGAAGATGGTAATGGGAGTGGGAATAGCAGGGACATTCGTCCAGGTATCTGTAATGGAATTGTAGAGTAGAGGACAAAAATTTGTGGGCTAGCTTTCCTAGAAGCCTAAAGTAATAATTTGAAAGTGGTTGTTGTTGGACTGGGATATTACTTCCATGGCCATTTCTACCACCCACCTATAGTGGAGTGGAAGAGGAGGAAAAGATCTTACGTTTTTTGGTTAGTGGATTAAATATGAGGGGGTTGCGATTGAACAGTTGTTCCCAATCAACAAAGAGAAAAAGCCCTACTACTGCAACATAGGGGTAAAGCTAGGTGGGGTAATGGTGATAGCACATGGTGTAGTGCCATCTCCATCTCTTCTAGGGTAAAGGGATTTGAAACTAGCGGTTGAGTGTGCTACTAAAGAAGGTGATTCCATGGAAGCCCTGCGCCATGTGTTGTGTCACAAAATGATGAGTCTCCTCAAAATTTAGATGTTGCTTGAAAGTGCTCATCGATATTGCCATATTATAGGCTTTGCAAATGCTCTTGGCCCTCATCAATGACAAAAAACAAAGTCTTCAGAGAATCTCTTGCACTACATTATAATCCAGATTAGGACAATTGTGATTATCATTATCATCATCAATAGAATCACCTCCTCCAACTATATGATGTTGTTGTAGTTGCAGTTGAGGAGGGGAATTTGGTTTGATTTCATATCTCTCATGGAAGGCCATTATCAGTTTGGAAAAAGGAAGGCCACTACACTTTTTTCCCATTATATGGCACCACATGCAGTTGAAACTCCCAATTTTTTTCTAGTTATCTTCGTCGTCCATATCCACATCTTTAAAAATCTGCACAATACAACTATTTAGCCTATTCTTTGACTCCTTACAAATCTTCCCTCCATCTTCAATAATTGAATAATTATTCTCCTCACATTTTCTTTCCATATTGCTCGCTCCTCAAACATTGCTACCCAGTCCTACCAAATAAGAGTTCAAATAGGTGATAGGCCTTTCTTAAACTAGTAGTTGTGTGTAGTGACATGCAACAATGAGCCGATAGGTGATGTGAAGTACAAATGGCTGGAATGCAATCCAAGAGACAAAAAAAGGTTCTTGGAAATGTCAATGTAGCAAATGGCAGTATATATTGTAAGTTTTAGTCGGAACAATGATTTTCAGCTGATATATTTTATTACCCCTATGTATAGATTTGTATGGATGCTAATGGCACACATAATAAAATTATCTGAAAGGTCATTATATCATTGATTTTCTGTAGGAGATACAATTTTCCAATAAGTATATATTTGCACAAATCATGGACAACAAAAAAAAGAAAAGATAATAACATTCATTCATTTCTGTTGATATTGATTGTGAGCCACATTTTCTAAATTCTATTATTGAGATTGACTTTACATGCGATTGGAATATCTCTCAAAACATTATATGCAAACTTTAAAGTTGTAGCCACAAAACCCATGCAAAACGGTAGCCAAATAACACAACCATAAACAAAACAATATTTCTCTTAACAAACAGTATAGTTTTTTCTCAACAACACCCTATGGAAAATTCAAACAATATAGCCTTTTAAACAAAAGCTTATAAAAAATGAGACAATGTAGCCCAAGCTAGACAATAACAATTGACAAAATCTGCATAACGTCAACAATTCTATTATGTTGCAAACATACCCACAAAATGAAAGGCATAAAGAGAGACCCAGAGTGAATTGACAACAACTCAACACAACCTTATCAAAAATTGAAACAATATAGCCTTTTCAACAGGGTATGTGCAAGATCATCATGGAAAAAATAGGCCCTTAAGTGGCGAAAAATTCAAAAAAATTAGAGTTAGGAAACTTGACATAAATTTTTTAATAAGTTATCTTTATTATTTCAAAAATATGTATGAATAGAATCTGTAGAAAATTGAATGTAGTTTTTAAACTACTAGGTTTATTTTTAAAAACCTATTTGGTGAAAATTTTAAATTTCAATGTAGTAGTACTTAAATTTAAGGGAAAAATAAGTAGGTGTCTATCTGACCACCCTAAACACAATAAAATGATAATATTTTTTTTATAAGATTTTAGATATAAGTAGAGGAGTCATGTTTCGATGTGATGCATATTATTTTTGTAATTTTTTTCCAAGTAATTAATTAATTATGATTTTTTTATTACAAATTTTAAAAAATATAAAAAATCATATATCTGACCACCTTAACTTGGTCAAAACTTCATGAATTTTTTCTTTTAATCCTATAGTATGTGAAGCATAGAATGTGACGCATGTTTCAGATTCAAAAAATGTGATACCATTTGAAAGCTATAGATGTTTTTCAATCTGTGAGGCCTACCCCTATGATACACTTAGTATTTAGACTATTTTGAGTTGCGGTTATTAATTATGCTTAGAGATACTTTAGATGACATGATACTGACATTTGATTTCTTATGATGATTTGATTATGATGCTACATACTTAGTTAGATGACTATGATGGTTGACCTGAATTATGCTAGTTACTGTGGTTGCTCAATTTGAATTTTGAAATGATGACAAATGAAATATGTGTTGTGAATAAACCATGTTATAATTTGATGAAATTGAAAATTAAGGAAAAAAAATTTGGATATGATAGGTGATTAGTGATTTTTCCAGTTATGATATGAGATATATATGCTATGTGAAACTTGTGTTTATGAAATGGTGTTTCAATTGTTTTGATATATGAATTATTTGGATGGAAACTTGTGTATATGAAGTGGTGATTGATTATTTTGATACATGATTTATTGGATAAAATAACGTGTGCATCGAGTGTGCAGGTACACTTCCATGGCCAATGGAAATTGGAGGTAACCTTTGGGAACCCTGAGTGAATTTACCAGTGAAGCCGAGCTATAGTCCATGTGGAGGGACTATAGTTTCATTATGTAATGTATTTTTTTTCTGTGATGTTATTTGTGCATGTTTTTAAATTGGTTTTAATTTCTATGCCAATCTATTTAAGTGGTGAGTTATCCACCCAAGTGGAAAAACTCGGATTTGAACTTTAGGACACTTTTTGGAGGTTGAAAAGTTGAGTTTTTTAAGTGTTTTTATTAATTTAAGGTCCCTAGGTCAAGTACCTATGGGTTAGGTACCTTTTCATCCTATAATTTTGAGTTAGTTTCATGATTGGGCACCTTTTTTGAGGCCTTAAAGAAGTTTGGCTAAAATAAGGTTTTGAGAATTGGGATGGGGACTAGTCCCTTTCCACTCCCACTTCTCTATGTTGTCTTGGAAGTCCCCCAAGTTCTCACACATGTGAGAGAACACATGGGTGAATGTGCTTGGGAGGGTGAATGGGTGAGTGACAAGTGTCACTTCCCCATTCAAAAGAAATTCAAACTTGATTCTATAAGAAAAACTAAGAACAAGGGTTTTGGGGGTTCTCTTTTGGATTCTGTTGTTTTTGGAGTTGTGATTTGTTTTGGGGGAGCTCTTGGATTTGGTTGAGAGATTAGAGAGCAAGCTTGGAGGGAGAGGAGTTGGGCTCATTCTCTTCACATCCTTCCTCATCTTTGATTAAGGTAGGCTCAACACACACTTTTGCTTCGTATGTTTTCAAATTTGTATGCTATATACATGTAATTGTGTGTTTGAAATTTAGTATTGTTTTCTTTTGTTCTCTTTTCTTTGTGTGAGTGTAGTTGGGAAAAAGGGTTGTAATGGGATAGGCTCACCAAAATTTGGGAAGAGCATCCCAAGTTTGGGGATGGTTGGAGTAGGAACCTCCATGGGGACAAGTTATTCCTCCTTTAAAAGGAGAGGTTAATAAGAGGGTATGAGTACCCATATGCTGTGTGAAATGTGAATGATGGTTGGGTTGGATAAGGAAATGAGAAAGAAGGGTTGTAATGAAGGGTTGAAAAAAAACTTGGTGATTGTTATTCATGGTATTTGCTTTTGAGTCCCCAAAATGGAGTGTGTAGTCCACGATCCTCCATTCCCCATTTTGGGTTCATAATGAACTCTTTGTTATGTGAAAATTCCCTTGGGTGGGTGTTTACAATTTTTGTGTATTTTATATTTGACTTGCATGAATGGACCTGGTTCCCAAGGTGCCTCCTAGCTCGGGGGTGGTTGGTTTTCCAACCAAAGGTTGGGAGGTGAGCTTCCCCATTGGCCTCTAGAGTAATTTTTGTGTGTATTTTGTAGGTTAGAAGAAGCTAAACAACCTTTGTTATAGCTGTGCTCTTGTGGATAAAGTTGGTGTTGCTACGTCAAAGTAAAACTGCCTATTTGAAGTTAAATGTTGTAGCCTGGAAGGCTGATGTAAAAGAGTAAATGTGTCTCTATTTCAGGGTATGTGCAAGATCATGATGGACCAAAAAGTGGCAATATGATGGGTATTTGTAGGGTATGTGGCTGACGACTTTGTTTTACCCAAAATTGATGAAATAAAAAGGGTTTTTAAAGGAGATTCTTCACTTTCCACCAATATAAATTATGCTTTACTTTGAATTTAATAAATAATTATTATTCATTTTCTATTTGAATTATGACTGAAGTGTTGATTGATAGGCTAATTGAAAAACATCTATAGCTTTCAAACAGTGTCACTTTTTTGAATCCAAAACATGCATCACATTCTATGCTTCACATACTATAGGATTAAAAAGAAAATTGAATTTCATGAAGTTTTGACCAAGTTAAGTGGTCGAAATACAGTTTTATATTTTTTAAATTTGTAAAAAATCATAATTAATTATTTACTTGGAAAAAAATTACAAAAAATATGCATCACATCTAGACATGAGTCCTCTACTTATATCTAAAATTTTATAAAAATATTATCATTTTATTGTGGTTAGGGTGGTCAGACCGACACCTACTTCTTATTTTTTCCCTGAAATTTAAGTACTGCTGCATTGAAATTTCAAATTTTCACCAAATAGATTTTTATTTTTTAAACTAAACCTAGTAGTTTAGAAACTACATTCAATTTACTATAGATTCTATTCTCACATATTTTTGAAATAATATAGATAACTTATTCAAATTTTTACGTTAAGTTGCCTAACTCTAATTTTTTTGAATTTTTTGCCACTTAAGGGATTTTTTTTTCCATGTTGATCTTGCACATACCCTTCAGTTATATAGATTTTGTGCAAGATATGTGCAAACCTTCATGGTAGTGCAGATGTAAAGAAAATATTCCTCCTTATCACACTATTATATTTGGTGTATGTAGTTTTTGATTAAGAGTTCCAAGAGTATATTTTTCTCATCATTCCAATGAGTGTATTTAGTAAAATAAATGTTATTTGAAAACTATCTATTTCTGTAGTTACGTTGTTAAGAAAGAGAAGAAGATATTAGATTTATACTCTACTATGACTATTCCCTATGTTTCTTTGTATACTCGCATTCTACACTTTATGCAACAAGAAAGAAAATAAAATGAAATAAAAACAAAGCTTCTTCATTTTTGCAACGAAAAGAAAATATATAGTGAAAGCTTAGAAAATGGGATATATCATTCTGTTGGGGAAAGCTTAATACATTAGTCTGTCATTTGAAATGAAATGCATAACTTACTTTGCTAGGAATGTAAACAAAAAAAGGGGGGGGTTATACTATTCTGTTTGATAGTTGAGGAATGAAATAGAATAGGAAGATAATGCATGAAAGTAGCCACTGTCAATGTTTTTTGCTATACTGGAAATGCTGTCATAAGAGAAATTTGCATACTATTTATTTTAAATATATATATGTTGTCTTGATGCAAAATGGTTTTCCATATTCTTATTGAATGCATACATGGGAATTTATTCTACGATTAGCATGTAAGTTCTACCCAGTTAGTATTTGTCAGCTAACAATAGACAGGGAAGTTTACTTCTGGACCAAATGGCCAAATGCAGAAGTAGTGTCTTAAACTCACATTCTAGTTGTGTCCCTTAGTGTGTCTGTAGCTGAGTTTCACTGTAGATTCAGTATAAAAGAAAATGCTATTGTAAATTTTTAAGCCACATGCAAGTTAAATAAATACAGCTTGAACCTAATATAACATCTTTTATGATTAGAAAACTTTGAAGCTTAACCCTTTTAGGTAGTGGACTCGTAGTGGATCCCTGATAGGGCGTCCAACAAGAGTTTGAACAAAAAAATCGCGTAGATCTGAGTTGGAGTCGTGTCACCCCTGCACATTTAGCTTGTAGGAGTCTCAATGTCACGCCCCGCCATGCAAACCCCAATGGAACTAATAACAATGGAATTTTTTTTTTTTTTTAAATTAAGAACATATAATAAACATACTTAAGTATTATAACAATGTATTAAATTACACAACTCATTCCATTGGGGACACGAGGTGACATTACTATTCTAACCTACAACAATGATAATAGAATAAACAATAATTAAACAATTATATAAATCTATTCATTCCCATTTCATCATTTAAAATATCTATTAAACAATAACCATATTCATAACATATGTACATATGACAACAAAAGATACTATAAATATATGAGGCATTTACATTACCAAAGATATAACTCAACTTAACCAACTATAACAAATGATCCTGAATAAATACATGGCTTGAATATACATTACATCCAAATGATAGTAAAATACAATTGACTGGAAATACATCTCAATAACTACATGCACAAATCACATCAAGGTCATCCCAACACACGTGGGAGACAATATAACAATGAATACATTATAACTGAAGTATATACATCTATCTGGTACATAAGGACACTGGATCATCAACATCTGCCAAAACCTGCAAGTAAAAGATACATCTGCAACAGAAAGGGAAACCCAACGGGGTGCGAAGCATGTTCCACCCAACCACCCCCGTGCTGAGAGTAGACAAGGAAGGGTCCCCGACCAAGCATGTCTAACAGTAACACAGACTAACTCCAAATAGACAACTAACATCAAAGACCACTTAGAAACTCAACAACGACAAATCCAAAGGCACAACAACAAACCACCCCAGAACATAACAACAAGTCATAATCACAACATCAATGAAACTCAAGACACAATAACACAGACTTCATCCAACAATAACCAAAGAGAAATCAACAATTCACTTAACCACTACAAACACAATATCACTTAACAACTACAATCATAAGTCACTTAACAACTATAAACACAATATCACTTAGCACGAGGTTACAATGCTTCCAGAGAACAAAGATCATGAACATCGCACAATAACTGATTAACTGTCGATATAGGAAGAGTGTCATGCATAAATTGCCATGAGTTACCCTAGCTCAACCTTCCTAGGCTACCGGACCCCCATCCTGGGTTACCCTGGCTTGCCTCTACCAGCCGCCGGACCCTCACGCAAAACTATGCGTCCCATCTCATCTCGAGCCTTATCATTCACTTGCTTCACGAGAGAGACATCCTTTATCTTTATTAGTGTGAAAGCCCCCCATTAATTCTTTTAGATTATCACTTAATTAAACTCTAGGTAGGTTACCCTGGCCCCCTTTGTGTGCCGGACCCCCACAAAGAGCCACTCTCCTATCGACAATACACAAGGTACAATACCACAATAGGTAACCAGACAAGATAACCTCTCCAATCCAATAAGGAAACAAAACAAGGAAACTCACTCCGAACACTGGAGGAAACCAAATACGAAAACACACTCCTTCCCAAGGAGGTACAAATCTCATTACTCACTCCTATTTCTCAGGAGGCACAAATCCCCGTTCGTGGAAACTGGGTACAACATAATAGTACAATACATCAAGGTGATTCACAAAATGAACCTCTACACCAACATCCCACTCTAGAAAACTTCTCTGGAAGACTTACATAGACCTTTAATCCCATTTGCCCGACATGGAGACTAAAAAAAATATGATAGAAAAGCATTCCATCTCTGGAAGCCCTTAACAACTTAAACTCCTAAGAAAGATAAAATAAATTTAGGGTCATCCCGTGCAACTCAAAGAACTATGAAGAAAATACCACAATAGAATTAACGAATAATCTCAAGAAGAACAATTACATTTAACCAAAGCCATAAAACAAATTAAAATGAATCATAATTTTCACTCAATAAATCAATCAATTACACGTGAAAACTCATTTCAAAACAACACAGATAAATTTATTTCGACCTTCACAACTAAACTATAATCCTATAAACTTTAAAATTAACCAACCAATTTAATTATAATTACAAAACTTTATTCCCAATTTCAGATTAAACTAAAATACAATAACTTGTAAGAATTATCATATTAATACATAATCACAATATATATAAATCTCTTATATATATATATAAATATACAAAATAAAAACTATATTAAACATTACAATTTCTCCTATTCTTATCATATTAAAAATCATATTTACACAAAACAACACTATTAATCAAGTGTTCATATATATACAAATAATCATTTAATAAGTTAACATAATCCAATTACAAAATTATTTTATAAAACCAGTTTAGATTAAATCACAGTGGAATATTATATAAAAAAAAAATTGAATTAAAACTCAATAAATATATATATATTAAATAATATATAATAAATATATATTAAATAATATATAATAAATATATATTAAATAATATATAATATATATATCTATTTATATATTTATATTAATAAAAATCAAATTATAAAATTTATTTTATACATTAAATTCGAATTTAATTAATACATATAGATATTCCACATTAAAATTGATTTCGAATTAAAATTTAATTAAATTTATAAACTTTTAAAAGAATCCGAAATTTTAATTTATAGAATAGCACAAACCCCAGGCACTGTGGCAGTGTGGGGGGTACGCAGCCCCCCACTGGCTGCGCCCAGCAGCCTCGGCTGCTGTGCGCAGTCAGTGGGGCTGCGTATAGCCTCCACTGGGGGCCGTGTGCACCCCCCAATAACCATATAAATTTAATTTAATTTAATTTAGTTTGTTTTTATTTTATTTTATATTATATATAACATTCATATTCTATAATATAAAACAACACGAATTTTGAAAATCGAATTCACTCAGACATTTTTTTTTTTAATATAAATATTTTATTCAATACACAAAAATCGAGGCCCGACCTAGCGTACAGGAATATATATATATATATATATATCTATTTATTTATTTTGTTTTGTCCAGAACATATTTATATATATATATATATAAACTTAATTTAAAGGAAAAATACAAAAGAGATTATAAAATAGTCATGAAATTAATTAAATAAATTATATTCAATACCCTCCATATAAAGCCTACAATAGAGATGATTTTTACTCTGATCTCATGAAATAAAATTACAGAGGTGAATAATAGTTATAACATGTATTTAAATAACCCAATAGTATTGTCACACAAATATGTATACCAAATTTTGTTTAAATATATGTAGGAGTATATACATATTTTCAACAAAGATTCAGAAGAATAATAATGTAAACAAATAGATTTTACGAGAGACCCAATATAAATTTGGCACGTAGTTTCAACAGTAACACAATTTTTATTTCAAACACAATAAATTTCACAACTAAGTTATATTGAAGAAATTTTCGAATAGGTTGTACTAAGTTTCCTACAGAAGATTTCGAGGGTTTTAATACAAACGAGTTTTCAAATCATAAAACTTCATTCAAACAGTTTTTGAAAACATAGCAACCAGATTTGTTTACAGATCTACAAAGAATTAATAATTTAAAAGGAGAAAACCTGGAGTCCTTGGTCTGAAGAAGAAACCCTTCTGTAGCCTCCTCTCGATCTCCACCTGCCGCTCTCTCTTTTCTCGATCTTCTACCTTCCACATTCTTCTGAACAATCTTTTCTTTCAAACTCACCATACTTTTACCCAGAAAAACCTCAAAAACGCCCAAAAACTCTCTTTCTTATTTTTCCTTTTTAGATCCCAAAAATAACAGAGCCCAAACTTGTGTCAGAATCATTCCCTCATAAAAATAACAAATCACTAATTAAAATCAATAAATCTTTTTCCGCTTTCTTTTCCAAAAAGCCTCCTTCCTTATTGGTCCTTTTCCAGCTTTTAAAAGCTCACACTTATCTAAAATTTTGATTGAAATAATTTATTAAATTTAGATATTATCTTCACATAATTTTCTAATTTAATATTAATAACAAAATATAATATCTAATTATTCTTAACAATATTAATTTTAATTATAATTATTTGCATTTTTAATTAATTAAATCACTTTTAATTTATAATATATTTAATTTTAACATTTTTCTAACTCTCAATTAAATCAAATAACAATGCAACATTAATTAATTATTTTATGAAATACGATTAATTAATTAAACACTAACCAAGAATTAAACAAATACACAACATTCAAATTACATAAAGACAAGGACAAAACTCAATCATAACACAACGACTCACAATAGACGATGGACTTGGGACGGGGACACTTCCAAACCTACTCCCTTTTTAAACATTTTACCCATTGGGTTAATTTATTGCTCGCCCTGTCCTGCCGAAGCAGGTGAAATCGAGACTTATTCCTGCAATCCTGCATCCAAATAAACATCAAGTAGCACATGTATATATATAATCAATCATCCTACCATGAGAAGGAATTGTAGTGTAGCAGGGCACTCGTGAACGAGTGATGCTACACTGTCCTCTCACCTAATCTATTCTAACAATTATAATATCAATAACGAGTTAACATTTCTAACCAAATTGATCATAAGATAACATGATACTTAACTACTGCATCATAGCTAATTATTAAACCATTGCGTTATAAGATACTACTGAATTAAATAACATCACCATAGAATCATCACATTGACAAATAAAACATTAATGAGCAACTATTTGAATAAACAATAATCCAATCAACACACAGAGTATCATAAGTCATACTAATAATGTCACAAGCAACAATTAACTAAACTACGCATCCACACACACCAAGCCGATGAATGAATCACTATTACAAATCAGTATCATGCTAACACACAAGAGAACCCAATAGTAGCAAATAGTATCATAAAACATGGGGGTATTACACTCAATCTGCAAGGAATGATGCCTATCCTCCTATCACCGCTCCCAGACCATTCCCAGCCGCACAAGATCTATGCATCAGGAAATAACATTAGGTTTGATATTAGGGCATGCTTCCTTTCAATATTCAAAATGGACGCCAGTCAAAAAATAAAATTCGATGTATTGAGTGGCATGTATTAGCGGGAGTTTATTGTTTCCCTTTATTCACCATCAATTTTCATAAGCTTAAAAGTTGTTAAACGCTGCACCTCTAAACTCCGTCATTTAGCATTGAATAGAGGGTGCTCCCATCTTTTTAGCATAATGGCTGAGAGTACCACGTGGGGCTCATCAAAACTTGAGAATAGAAGGGAATTTCACTTCGTCACGAGCTCATCAAAAATTAAAAAAATTTAAAATCAATTTCACCAATGGTCAAATCAATGTGGACATATCACTTTACGCTAAAAGTCAAGTGGCAAAAAGAAGAAACCAAAAAAAAATATTCGAAGCTTAATCTTAGCCTTGGACGACTGTATGGTATGGAGTAAATTGCATTCTTTTATTCATTGCCCATGTCATAGAAAATTTGGGCTTAGTATTATCCTTAAAAAAAAAATGCTTTCATATGATCTTTAAAAGAAAACAGGAAACATGTTTTGTTGACTCAGTTCTTAAATGAGACTAGGTTGGATGTTGTTAGTTGGAGTGGCGCGAATTGGACCCTTTCATAGAATTTTCATCTAAAATTATCTTAAACATTCAGTGCTAGTGTCGTCTCATTATATATTTCCTTTTTTCGCATTAAAAAGTTTATGCTTTGTAAGATCGCATGATGGAAAAACAATTAGGTCTACCTTGTTTTTAGTTGATATAGTTTTAAAGTGAAAAGAATTTTAAAAAGATGTGGAGGGGAATATATTCCCACACCTTTAGAAAGGATTCTATTAATTTAATAAAGAAATAAGGATTTTTGCATGCGTAGTATTAGGGATTTTTAGAAAAAAGTAATATATCCCACTTTATATCATTTCTTCCTTCCTTTAAGGAAATTAAAAATATGTACATATAAAGGGATTTAAAATGTCCTTATTGATTATTTAATTTTATAACTTTTAATTTATTTTTGTAGTAAATTAATTAATTTATTATTTTAGAAAAAAAGTTTAATTAATAATAATAATAATTCCATTAATAAAATTAAATAATGTTAATACTAATAAATAAATTAAAATGGAAATTTTTTAATTAATTTGTAAATTATAAATTGTCTTCTCCCTCTCATTTTAGCCTTCAAAATTATATTTTAATATAGGCTTCATCAATTTGGCAAGGCAACTTAATTAGTGTAGAGCGAGCGAGCATAACTATGTGACATCAATTAATCCTTGCTTCCAACCTAGAATTACTCATTCTCAAATGTCAGACTCTGACCTTTCTCATGATCGCTTGAGGGTATGTGTGATGGTCTCCACACATACACGCTCATCTATGAACCCAACCCTCACCCTTGAGTGGCGTTTTGTTGATCTCGTTATAAGAGAAATGGTATCTGATGCATGTAATACATCATCGTATTGTGTATGGTTAGTATAACAATAGAAAATTTACGAACATGTGTAAAAAAAGAAATATTAGTCATGTTTTGTTTTGAGGTAAATTTTGGGCATTACACAATCAACCTATCAATTAGGACTTTAGTCGTAATTCAAATAGAAAATGAATAATAATAATTTATTAAATTCAAAGTAAAGCATAATTTATATTGGTGGAAATATGAGAATCTCCTTTAAAAACCCTTTTCATTTCATCAATTTTTGGTAAAAAAAAAGTCGTTAGCCACATACCCTACACATACCCATCATATCGCTACTTTTTAGTTCATCATGATCCTGCACATACCCAACAACACCTTCTACAAATGGAACGATATAGCTTAAGCAAGAGAATAATAATCAACAATGCCCAACGAAATCTATCATAAAGTATATAAGATTAACTATTTTATTCCATTACAACCATAACCTAAAACTTATGAATTTTCTCTAAATCTTATGTCAGAAACATAGAGATTTGTACCTAAAAGATATAAAATAAAACTCAACAAAATGAGGCTTGCTCTTCACCCTACCATATTTGGTCATGGAGCCTCATGGACTCTCACCAAACCCCTGAGCAAGAATATACATTTTCCACCACTCTAATCAATGGTGAAATGAATATTGCTTATTACAATCAATATAGAGTACATTAGGATATGATTGTCTATTTGACCATTGTTACTAATTTTTAATTCACTATCATTATTCTGAAAGGTTGTTTCTAGCACATTATTTCATCAAATTCCACATTATGGTTTGAGCATGGTCTACAAAAATAACAAAAAAGTGTGAAATTTAGTGTGGTGATTATGCAAAATAGAATGAACTGCATAACATTAACTATTTTATTCCATTACAACCATCGCCACATAAAACTAAAACTCATAGCTACAACCCTATGCAAAACCTATCCTACAAAGGTCAGACCATAGACAACTTATGTGTATACAAAGTGTGAATTTTAGTGTAGTGATCATGTCTAATTCATAGACAATATGTAAATCAGGAGATATTAAAGTTCTATATTTTACAATACATAATTTTATTTGTACTTGTAATGGGATGAATGAAGTAATTATAATTTAGCCATACCTAGTGCATGTGGCAGAATGCAATATGTACATAACAAAACAAGGCCCAATTTCCACCCTACCATATTGGCTCATGGAGCATTGTGCACTCTCACCAAACCCTGAGCAAGAAAATGAATTGTTGACCACTGTGATCAATGGTGAAAGCAATGTTTCGGCCGCTGCTGACTTAATACAAGATCTAATGGCATCAAAAGGCCTGCAAAGGATGATTGTATGGGTTGTGTCTAGATGCAAACATGAAAGGATTATCTAAAGTTTAGTGCAATAAACACGTACCATTCGTAGACAATAAATAAATCAAGAAATATAGACTTATACAATTAATAACAAATAAGATGCAATGTAGTTGTAGTAGAACATAGTAAGTAAATAAAATCTAGGCATACCTTGTGCACATAATGGATTGGAGTCTGGGCACGAAAAAGGAGGCCTGCTCTCCACCCTACCATATTGGGTTATGGAGCGTCATGGGCTCTCACAAAACCCCCGAGTAGAAATGTTAATTTTCCACCACTTTGATCAATGGTGAAGGAAATGCTTTGGCACCTGAGAAAATCTATTTAGTGGAAATCAATGTTATACATTTTTTAATAAATTGACATGGAGTTGTGAAATGAGAAATGCAAAAAAAGATATAGGCTTACATTGTATATAGATGGAATGTAGGTGAAGGCTATACAACATGAAAATGTGGAATCGTAAAGCTATTTAGCATTTTGGAGATCTGTACATTTTGTATATAAATAGAATATAGCTGCAATCTAAAATGGTTTTAGTGGAATATACCTACACATAAGGGAAATGTGAACTTTGGTGCCACAATCATGTTTTATTGGTAAGCAATATGTAAATTATGAAATTTAAATGGATCTATAATTTATAAGTGAAATATATGTAATACCAAAATTACATGCACCACATATAAAAAATGACAAGGAAGTGAATTTAGAGATAGTGCAAATTCTATATGCATAGAGATGAAGAGGAAAGGAGAAGCAATTCACTTACCATAAAGAAGAGAAACTTTTGATAATGATGCCAATGAACAATATTGTTGGAGATGATCAGCTTGTTTGACTTATAGTGTAGTCTAATTGTTGGTATGTATCCTATAGTATCTAGCAAAATATAAAGGCGAATCTACACATAATCACAAAAAACCCAGTTCAAGTGAGGAATTTAGTTGTACACACAACAAATATAAAATGGAAGAGAAAAAAATGAGGCCTGCTCTTTAATATTGGGTGGCCACTACTCTAATGAATGGTGAAATCAATGTTCCTTATTAGACTTCATATACAACCTATCATTCAAATAATTTCTTTTTTGAGGCTCCTACCAACGCTAACAAATTTACCTATGGAGCATGATAGGCTATTACACAAATATACCCATAAGTTGTCTTCAAACATATGAAGGAATATTGATGTCATGATTGTTCACAATGGTGGACAATGTATCTGCACTATGCGGAGGTATGTATGCATGTCATAGTAGATGCAAATACCATTGATACATACTAATCCCTATGTCTAGTTTATGGGACATTCTTGGAATGATACATTTTATTTTCAAGTGTTATATACAAGATTCATGCGTGGAAGAAATGTGAAAAGAATTATCACAACCAAAACTTTTGTAGAGTTTTTGTGACCATCACCTCATGCAAAGAACACAAAGTAACATCTAACCAACTCCATAGAATCTAAGCAACGCTTGTTTGGATTTGTACCCTAGGATTAATTATTTTATGCTTCTCGTGTAGTTTGTCATGGTTCTAAGTAATAGTTTCTTTTAAAGTCTTGGAAAACATAGTGAATGCCTGCACAAACCCTAAATGAAATAATATTGCAAAGGTTTTTTTTAATATACTCCCCTTGTCACTTGCTTCAAACACATATCTCCCTGCTAGCTTTTGTGCAAAATAGTTAGTGAAAAAATTATCACGGGTGACACTTTTATTTTTCTTTTGCAAGAAGCACCCCATGCAAAAGACACAAAATAACCTCCAAGTATTTTTGTAGAAGCCAAAGGATGCTAGCTTGTGCTTGGACCATTCAAGAATTTCACAAACGCTCACTATGTTTCCTGATATTTTAAACATATATGGGAAAATGTGGTTTGACAAATGTTGTGGATTATGCCCCCCTCCCTTTTCCCTAGCAACAAAGAACTTGAAAATACTAAGACTGAGGTAAATACTTTACAAAAGAATAGGTACCACATGTTTTAGTTGAGAAAATAAATTTCAATAAATGCATGATGTGGGTCTACAATATAAAAACTGCAACTATCAATTGAAACATAGGTACCCATTCTTTTATTACATGTGATGGAAACTCTCAACCAATAGATAGAAGGATACATGATAGGAAGCAACAATAAATTTCCATGTAGAAGTTTAACTATACAGATAAAAAAAAAACACAAAATAATCATCACCCGTTGCAAAATAATGCTTTTGCAACAGTCACTTGATGCTAAAAACAAAAAATAACCTTTGACCACCATCATAAAAATTCCAAAGTTGATGATCACAAGTGCACCTTCATAGAAGTTTGCCCTCCTTACTAACAACTTTGTTGGGGAACAAGGGAAACCTAGAGAATGACACACAATAATGCACTATCAAATATTGCAAAGACATTCACTATGTTTTAGAGGATTTTACAGGTAGGTGTTACTTACAACCATCACCACTACTGCGTTGCAACCCATCACCACAAAACTGTGGCCATAAATAAAACAACATTGGTTGCAATAGTGTCCCATATGCAAAAGCCCACAAAACACAAAAACAGAAGGTTTTATTACAACTAATAAATGAAGGTAGAAGAATTGGTTGCTTTCAATTAATTTGACATACATACATATTTGCATACACAGAAAGGAAAATACTATGCAACAAAAGAATCACATACTTTTTAATGGCATGTTATTTTGAAGCACTAGATTCCTATCTATGCATTGGAAAAATTCAAAATTGATAAAGATGCAGGATGCAAACAAAAATGTACACCAATTAATATGGGTGTAGGTAGAAGTGTAAATATATCTATATTGGTGACTGTTGTTGAGCAACTTTAAAACTAGTAAGGTTGACAAAAATTCCATCCAAAGTATACACATATAGCTTATCGGGTAAAAGTTTCCATATAGAGGCAATTGTTGCAAAGTAATAAATACTATTCCATATATTGTTTCCATATAGGGGCGATCATTGCATAGCAATAAAAATAGACCAATAACAACATTGTTTCATATTATGTTTCATAGACTAGCAATTGGTACAATAATATTTATATTTCTAAAGTTATTAAAGCAATTGAGCAGTTTATGTTACTTTCCATAGGGAATTGTTGATTATTGTCTATAGCTTTAGTTGCTATGAAAATTTTGTGCCACCATATTGACGACTATTTCTACAAATGACATATATACATATGCATACCCAAAGTTGTCAATACATGTGAAAGAAATATAGATAAATTAAATTGACATATATCTATATGTTTCTTGAGAAAAGGAAACAAGCATCACTTTGCACAGATTTCTATGGGAACATTGTCTCATGTATGTGCTACATATATTGGCAATGGTTGCAATAATACTTTGCATTTAAAACTCACCAAAGTAATTGAGCAGTTTATGATATTTTCAATATGGCATTGTTCAGTGTTGGGTTGTGGATTGAGCTGCACAACATACATAACAAACATTATAGCCAAGAACCATATGATATCCATATCCAACATGGAACTATCATTAGAGATCACAAAATAGTAGCAAGAACATTCGAGAAGCATTAAATGGATACCCAGACATAGATACTTACATAGACAAATACATCATAGACTCATATATCTACATAGAACTCTCTCAAGATATTCTATGCACTGATAACATTGAAAACAAGATGAGAACAACATTATCTTTTAAAAAACTCATAGATACCTGTAAATATTGAATTGTACATGCATATATGCATAGATATCCATTACACAAACATATATCTACACACATCTATACCAGAAAGTTGTATGCACTAGGAAATTTGAATTGCATGCATGCATATTTATCTATATGCATACATAAATGTACACATGCATACAACCATGTCCACAAGGAGATATATGAACAACTGTAGATAATAATACATCTCTTAAAAAAGACAACTCTATGTAAATAAAGAACATAAAATTAAATCAGAAATATACACTTAAAATGAAACAAAATTAAAAGCAACATGAATAATAGATAAGAAAACAAGTGTATCTTTTTTTCTTAAACATTATAAGTTTTACTTCATTGTCTTAATATATAACCAGTCAAATGAACAACAAAGCAATAGCAGTAGAAAGGAAAGGTCTTTTTGATGTGACAAGCAGTGCTAGGGAAGAACACAAAGTAAATTTCAAGTCAATATGAACTATAAGAAATATGCAATTTCACAATTAGGCATGGTTGTTTTGGTGTTCAAGGTGGTATGACAACTATCTCTGGAGACTCTTGCACAACAAGGGAAATAGTAGAAAAATTTGATAGTAACAGTTTGCACTCAGCTTCAAAGTTAACCCTTGCAACTTCCACTATTGTTGTTTTGAGTCTTGTTTCTGAATTATAAGTCTAAGTTTAATAAGAAGAGTGAAAACAAATGAGGTGTAGGTGACAACATTGATAACATACTCAATAGTCATTGCAGTGGTAGAATCATATTGCAACATGTAATGCATTTTTGTAGAAATTTGCAATAGGCTTGTCGTAGCCTTGTCAAAAGTAGTTTCCCAAATCTCACCTGTGGGGTCTTCTATCTTTATCTACAATAAATATCGAAAGTCACAGCCAGCTATTGTTGTCTAGAATTTCGGATAGAACCATGTATTTTGCTTGGTGTAATACCCCTCATGTTGCTGATACTGTTAGTCACTTTTATGTGTTGGTTTTGTACTTGGTTTGTGATGGTGATTAGTTCACTGGATTGGTTGTGTGTGGATTCATAGCTTAGTTGGTTTGCTGCACTTGACATTACTTATGATGGTTGATAATACATTAGGTGGTGATCATATTATCTGGTTATGCTATGGTTTTCTTTAATAATATATTTAATGATGTTGTGATTCTATATTGCTATGGTTTCTGATAGGATTTTCTAGTGAGTTTTGGTGAAAGGACAAAGTAGCATCACTCGTTCGTGAGTGCCCTGCTACCCCGCGAGTACCTTTCACGGTGTGTCTGTAATGGATATTTATATGCTACTTGACATTTGTTTCTATGCAGGATGTAGGTACTGGACACTAACTCCACTTGTTTGACAGGTCTGAGCGTGTCCCATAAACCCAATGGGTATGATGTTGAAAAGGGAGTTGATAAGGAAGTGTCCCCGTCCCAAGTTTGTCCCCTCGTTGTGAGTCTTACGGTGTCGTTGTCTTGACTTTTCTTTATTTCAGTGTTGGTTGTTGTTGATTATTTATTTTAATTTGTGAATAGTTGCTATTTAATTAATCTTTATTTTATATGGGATTAATTAATGTTATTTTGTTGATATGATTACTTATAGGTAATTATTAATGTTAGATTTAAATGTGGTAATTTAAAAGTTATTTAATTAATTAAAAGGTATAAATTAATTAATTTAACTACATAATGTTTTATGATAATTGTAAATTATCTTTTTCAAATTATTAATATTATAAAATCTAATAATAATATCATGTGAGGATAAATGTGAAAATATTGAATTTTTAATTAAATTTGTGAGATAAATGTGAGCTTTTAAAGCAAGAAAAATGAACCAATGCATGTTGTGGATTTTTGGAAAAAGAAGAGCTTTATTTATCTTGCTTTATTTTTATTGTGAGAAAAAAAAATAGTTTCTTAGCACACAAGAAGGGTTTTTTTTGGTTTTGGGTTTTGTGAAGAAGAGGTAACAACGATTGAAGAAAATATGTGTGTGCTTCTCTGTTAAAAAATGTTCTTTGTAAGGAAAAATATAATAAATTGATCCAGAAGTTAGCTAAAAGAAGGAATTGGAGAAGAAACTGTAGAGGAATTCTATTATCGAAAGAGAAAGAAGGGATGTCATGTGTGGATTCGACATCAAACGAAGGACTCTAGGTTCTTTCAATTCATTAATTCTCTTATTTTTGATAGTTCTATAAGGGAAATGAAAATCATGTCTGTCTTACTCAAAATTAATATCTATGTTTTGAAAGAAGGTTTTGTTGTTGAAAATTTGTTTATGTCAAACTTTTAAATCTTCTATTGAAATCTATTGAGAAACCTTCTGAAACTCTCTTCAACAAATCTAGTTGTGAAATTCTTGATTGGAAATGAAAACCGATTTATTATGGGGATTAAACTTGTATGCCCAGATTTATTATGTCTCGAGAAAAACTAGACTGATGTTCATATTATTTACTTTATATTTTATGGGAATATATATATATATACATACACATATGTTTATATTTTGTCTCTTAATAAAAAAAATACATTTATATAGTGCAACAGATTCTGGGGTTTCTGTTTTCAAAAAATATATATATATATAATGAAATATAATAAAATATATTAAATATATATATATATGTATGTTGGTGGGGAGTGGTTGGTTTTCATCGTACCACCCCACTCCCCATGGCAGACTGTGGGCAACCACCATAGACTACACACAACAGCTGATGGCTGCTAGGCGCAACCATCAGGGGGTTGCAGCCTCCCCATAGGGAGGTACGCAATACCATAGACTGCGTGGGGTTTTCTTTTATTGAAAGTTTTTTTATGATATATATATATATATATATATGTATATATATTAATATATGTATATATATGTATATATTTATATATAGTTGTAACACCTCGCCAAGGAACCGAGAGAATAACAAATCACTAACAAATTAATTGAACAATTTTTTTTTAAAGATCATTCGATTTAACATAAATACATTAGTGCAACACACATACGTCCTTAGGGTTCCTCGACGTCGCTACTTAAACAAGAACAAGTAACATCATATTACAAACCCACAATACAAAAAGCTTAAGGATAAACTCAATACCAAAAGAATAATATATTTATAAATAGAGATGGAATCAAGTTACAATTCGATCTTACAATAAGCGAGATAATGACTAATCTCAATACAACATAATCATCGGTACAATTAATACACTCATGTACATGAGGTACATTTACAAAGGAGATGATGATCACATCATAACAAATAACCTCGTCCACTAACAAACTCGACATCCACCAACTCAGACAATGAGAGATAAGATCCTGATCCACGAACCATGTATCCAAGTATAGTAATACTTGCGAGAGAAACCAAAGGATGAAATAGCACGGTTTTCTCCCAACCGCGTGGAACCCGAAGGCCCACTCCCTCCATGCTAGGAGATAATGACTGATCCTTAAATCAAGAAGCAAAAAAACAAACAACAAGCAAGCAACCTAACAAACACAACATCACATGGCTAGATTTCACATGACAACATGACAGTATCCAAAATCACAAGAATTCTAACAGACTCCCAGAGGAAATAGTAAATGAATAGTGACTCTACATAAGAGACCAAAAATTATGTATCAGGACAAGAGTGTCATCACTTAGTTGTGCTAGGTTCTCTTGGCAAATCTTCCTAGGCTCCAACCCCCATCTTGGGTTATCCTAGTGACCTCAACCGATTCTCGGCCCCTAGACAATCTCAAGTGGCATTGAACTACCCTTCATGAAGACAAGGTAAATGACTAGCCATTCCAGGCCTTCTCAACCTACCCTTAATCTATACAAGCATTAAGGCACTAGGTGAGGAAATCATTTATCTGAATTAATTAATGAATTCCTAGTATATTTATTAAAGTTTTCACATAATTACTAACTTCTGATAAGTTGTCCTGGCTACCACTTTGGGTACCGGCCCCTATCGAGAGCCACTCTTCCTTTTACAACAACACAACACATTAAACCAAAAGATAGCCATCATGCACAACAACCTGAATCATGTCCACAATCCCATCATGAATTAAATCCCTTTACTCACATTCACCACATAGGTAATGAATTACAATGTGCATGGCTATTTCACAAAACCTTTAAAACAAAAGATCATCAAACTCAAACAGAATAAACAACTCAATTCAAGAGTTCCCCTAGCCTCTGGAAACTAAAAATTGGTACTACAAAAGTACACTCATAAATTTATAACCATAATGTTATTGTTCATCAAATACAACCAAGAATTCACTTAAATCAACAATCATATAAATACACATTCTTTAAGTAACTAAAGATGTATTTTGACTCAACAATCTTTTCTTCATAAGATAAAAACTCAATGTACATAAACACAACATATACTTAATCCTTTGAATACACAAACAAGTTCTAAACAATGTAAATTCAAGAATCTTATCTATTCATTTCTATTAAAAAAAATCATCACAAGATTATTATATTTAAATATAAATATATATATATTAAACATATATATAGTTATATACTCAATGTATATGCAATTATATATATATATATGTTTAAATATATAAATATTATTTAAATATATATTATATAAAATCAAATTTAAATTCCAATTGTTTTAAATCAAATCCAATTACTTACCAATTAACTATGCAATTAAAATATACATTTATAATTTTTTATTTTTTTTTAAACTATGCACAACCACCAACTTATCCAATCAAACATTTTTCAGATAGATCAGAAGAGTTAATTTCAATATCTCAACATTCACCATGGTAATGACAACCAACATCACACTTAGATTCTTACACTCAAAGGTGTTAATCTCATACAACTAGGATCATTCCTAGACCTATGACCTAAGCCTCGAGGGTTCATGATGACCCTACCTACGTATCCCCTCATGGGAATCAGAGGCATCGTAGTTCGCCCCACAATGACAGAGGGAGTTCAATCTCTCCTCTTGTATGAGATCTATTATCTCACCTTTCCCCCATAACTATTAGTTTAGTACATGTAAGCTATCAACATAGTCCATTATAATATAATGATAATAATCTTGTTTGGATATCTTGACTCTCTTATATCTTCATCTCATTGACCTAGGGAATAGGCTTATCAATCAACATGAAATTACCTTGTTCGCACAAACTCGTACTTTGCTTTTAAAATTCACTTAATAGATTCAAAATAGGGTTTAGGTTAGGATTATAATGTGATAATATATAATATGGTTTGATAAAATTAGATGTCTCAAATGTATTGGTTCTTTTTATCCTGAACCTCTTCATTATACTAATAAGAAACTCCTTAAAATTCATATATGAGGACAACATAGTAGAGTAGATATCTTATTCGAGATACTTTTACTAATAGCAAGAGTGGTGACACTCAAGATCTATTCACAATGCAATAATTAGGTGAATCCCCAATATGGCTCCAATTAATATTTATCTACTATGATCAGACATCATGATCTTATTAATTTTAACATCAATCTCCATTAGAACAAGTTAGGACATAACACAATAGTCATAAAATTGCTCTAAGAAAATTCAATACGTAATTCAACTCTAGATGGTTGACAACACTGTAACCATTGGATCCAAATGTATACTTTCAATAATAATAATAATTGTTAATCTCTTAATATCTTTTAGAATCCGGTGAAATGCATCACTTTTAAAATAGTCTAGTTCACGAAATATGAAAAGTTCATCCTGACGACTTATATCTATAAATGAAATTTTTGGTAAGTAATAAGATTTCAGGTCATGTTATATTATATGATTGTAAATGGATTTATATCTTAATATCTACACAACCATTAAGATAAATGGTAGTTTTGTTCATTAATTCATGCAACAATCTAGTACTAGCCCCTTGGTTGAATTGATAGTTCAAATTCTACTTAAGAGTTCTATAGTCATCATGTAGAAGCATAACACGTATACTTATTCTCCCTAATTTGAGGCAGTCTATCTAATAGTATCAATTTGAAATAATGTTAAATCATGAAAATGATATAGGTTTGGTTCATAAACTGGAGAATTTAGTCATACTTTCCATTTATACTAATTATAACCTTGATGATCGATAGTAAGGTATCATAAAATGTCGCATAGCAATGAGGTTACATAGGGTTTATTTCTTAAGTTGATCTCATCAACATCGTCTACTTAAATGATCATTTCCTTCGATTTATCATGCAATTATATTTCCGTTTGCAAAAGCTACAATATCCTTCATTCACCTGTTAATTTCCATAGCTAGATTCTCATATGTAAGAGGTTGATAAACATTTTATGGTCATATAAAGTCTATATCTCAAATCTAAAGTAGGTTATCAATGTTATCAAGTTGATTGTTAAATTATATTTGATTGTATATGGTTCTAATGTCATTGGAAAGGATTCATTTTCACTTACGTTATTGATCAACCACAATCCAAAACTCAGATTCATAATCGTGTTCCTAGTTCTCAATGTATAAATAAATCTATAGATTTAATCTAAAACTCAAGGCCATCTTATTTCATACAACCACTTAAAATAAGAACATATAAAACCATTGAACTTTATTTATATGATAGTTCAAACATTCAAAAGATAAAATAATTTAACCCTAAAGAGTGAATGCCCAATAATTCCCTTCTTTAACAACATAATAATACATCCTTACTCATAATATAGGATTAAGGAACAATAATATAGGATTAAACACTAATTTAGGAAGTAATAGTATGGGAGGTGTGTACTTAGCTATATGAATATGGAAGATATTTCAGTTGTAAGCATTAAGATTGTCTCCTATCATGGCGTTTAGCTAACCAAAACTTCGTGCTTGTAGATACACTCCTATGCTCCAATACCTTGGCATCCCACTCTATCAAGCCAAAGCCCTCCTCTCTGCTAGTTGCATTTACATGAAAGTTTCTAAAGCTTTCTCAGCAATTCTCTTTTTCCTCTGCTCTCTCTGTTCTGTGCGATTTGGGTGCCCTCCTTTCCAATTTTGCTCCAATGCCTCCTCATTGAGGTTGTCCCTCCTATTATCTCGTCCTTTTGCTTGACCCTCTACCGATTATGTTTCCATTTTTCGATCCTTTCTCCCCAAAATTCCCCTGCAACTCATGCTAATCCCTAGCCATGTTTGTTCATGCCTTCCTTTAGATTTCCTCTTCCATGCGATTTCTCCTCCCTATGTGACCTCTCCTTGCTCACATTTTTGTATTTTCCTCTCTTGCACCGTTTTCCTCCTCTCTGCATTTTCTTTCTCTTGCTTTCTTTGCAACTCATCTCTCCTCCAAATTAGCACACAAATACTCCCCATTTGATTTTCCTACCCTCTCTCCACATCCCTCTATCCTCTATTATTTCCCAGATCTGCCAGTGAGCTCTTCCCAACACCTCCTTCTTGTTCTCACACCCGAAATTAAATTGGAAACTGAGGGGGGGGGGTTCGTGGTAATTTAGAGTCTATCTTTTGTTCTTTTGTTTCCCGTAGCCTGCCATCTAGAAGGCTCTTGAACTGGGATGACATGCCTCTTAATGACATGGATGCCCCTTCGTTTGACCCATGCACCCCTTCCTATATGCTACACCATTCCTATTTAATGGTTTTGTCTCCTCAATTTATTGTTTTCACTAACAACTTGAAGCCCCATACCTTCATCCATATTGGTCTCTCCATGCTTTTGACTTACATACTATTTTATTTACTTATTTTATTATCCACCCAAAGTTCTTTTACGGGGATGTGACAATAGCTGTAAATTACAGTGAATTATATGGGAAATTTTTATAATGTGATTTAAATGTATGATTTTAATATATTTTTTATTTATATATAAATATATATGCATATATATGTATATACGTGTAAAAGCATCTATATATGTATATATATTTATATAGATGGTTATATATGCCAAAATCATGGAACATTTAGATAATGTTAAAATTTGCAATGTAGGATATTTTAGTGCGATCGATTAAATTAGAAATAAACTTTGTGGTTTAAATTAAGTTTAATGTTCTCGAGTGAATTAATTTATTTATTTCTTGGTGAAATTATTTTGTAACAAAATATGTTATATAGTGTTGTTGGAATTATAGCTTATTTGTGTACGTAATTATTTACTCTTGAAATTTTTGTTGAGTCAATTATGGTTTTCTCTTAATTGGGATTATGTCTTGTGGGAAAAACCCTTAAGTCAATTATCCTTTTGTAGGAGCTTAAGTTGCTTAGGGGCTTCTAGAGGCATGGGGAAATGATGTGTATTTATGATCTTTTAATTTGATATTTGTCCCTATTTTAGACTATAGTCGTGAACTTGAGTTTGCATTTGGGGTTGTATCGTGTTATGGGTGTATATTCATATGAGTTTTGGCGAGATGGCTTTTCCTCGTGGTTGTTCTATTTTGTGGTTCAGTGTTCTTGTTGGTAAAACTCCTTAGTTTTTGGATTTTATGTTTTTGGTTTCTAGGGAGAGTGGCTCTACGTGGGCGCCGACGCACAAAGGGGTTGTCAAGATAACCCACGTTAGAGTTAGAGTAAAAAGTGATACCCTAATTAATTAATAGGTGGGTGGTAAAACATTAATAAGATAATTGTGGATGCCTCATCCACCTATTAGGGCTCTCATAGACTAAAGGTGGGCCGAGAAGGTTGTGGTTGGCAATGTCATTGCCTCATCTTCATGAGAGGTTAATGGTTCCACACGAGTCACCCTATGGGGCCGGTGCCTAGAGAGGCTCTCAAGATAGCCATAGATGGGGGTGACACCTAGAGAAAGGTAGTTAGGATAACCCATGTAGGACTGTGTGATGAAACACTCCCATAGCTTCCCTTGTGTTTGATTTTGTGTGTATGTGGATGCAGTTGTGTCTTATGTTGTTTAGGAAATTGTTTCTTGATGTTGTCTTTGTGGCCTCCTTTCAGTTATTCAATGTTCCATATATGCCTCATGGAAACTTTACTAGTGTTGGTGAAAGGTTCCTTTGGATATTTATTGTTGATTTATTTTGTGGTCTCATTTGGTGAGCTTGGAATTTCATTGTTGTTGGCACCTCTTATGGCGATTTAATGTTGATCTATGATTTTGGCAATTGGTTCTGGATGGACTTTCCTCTAGCATTTCGTTGAGTTATTTTTATTGCTAACCTCTATAAGTGGTCTATTGATAAGTTTTGGTGATTTATTGTTATGTTTTGGTAGTGGTATTTTGATATTATATTTCCCTTGTGATCTCTTTCTTTTTGTGTCTGGAGTTTAGTCTTGTATTTTTTGTTTGGATGTGCTTGTTCGAGGATCCTTCCTTATTTACTCCTAGCACAAGGGTGGTCGGGTGGAACATGCTACACACCCTGTTGGGTCCCCTATCATGCAGTTGTACCATTCAGTGCGGAGTTGTAGATACAACTTGTTCCAGAGTTCATATGTTACCAGATGTTTACTTGTACTCCAGTTGTATTTTATGTATTGATGTATAACTCCCACATGTGATGGGGAGACTTATGATGTAATTTTGTATATGTATTAAGTGAGTTGTATTAGTAGACTGTTGTAATGTATAATCACACCATGTAAATCATTCTAGAACTATAATTTGTAAATACTGTTAATGTTGTGTTGTATCCATGGAAATATGTAATCTATATTTCCATGTTTAATTAATTGTAAATGGATGTATGGTTTTCATATGGTTTATTTGTGTCACATTGTTTATCATTTATTAATGTTTAAAATTGAAGTTAAGTGAATGAATGAGTTAGTTATGTAATGTCACCTCATGTACCCCAAAGGACTTCGGTGAATAACTTGTAATCTTTTAAATCTAATGTATACAATAATTTATACACTTTAATTTTATTTAAAAAAAAAAATGTACCATAAATGTTAGATGTATTAATTTTCTTTAGGGTTTTTTTCGTCCATTTCCTGCCATTCACCTACAATGAACATGCAGTGTAACATAATGCATTAATTTTTATATATTTTATTATTGCCTTGAGAGTAGCTTGCAAAGTTTCTAACAAGCCATGGTAGTGATCCAAGATATATGCAATAGTGACTCTCCCATTTCCCAAAGCAACCTTTCGAGGCACTATCCTAAGGGGCTCAACAATAGGTGGATCAATATGTCCTTGTTGGATCAAGGGTTATGCTTTTGGTATGTCAGGATTTATATATAGAAGAGTCCCTGTAGCTGTGTTTATAACTGCTCCATTGAAGTACCCAACACGTGCATTTTTAATAGCAAGGATGAGAGCTGAACTAGGGGTGTACAACCTCTCCAACTCATCACCCTTTGCTTCCCAATTTGAGCCCCATAAATTAACATGAATTGAAAAGGATGACAAATCATTAAGTTTAATAGTCTTATGAATTGTTTGGGACTAATCCTTTCTTTGTATAGTCAATACCATTCATACATGCACCACAGTGCCAATAACATCAATCAAACTGTTATTAGTACAATTTGCAATTTCATTTAATGGGATGAATCTAAATACTTTCTCTAGCACAAAGGCCTCATTGTCATAGCATTTTAACATTGAGTTTTGATCCAAAATGACTTCCATTTGGTTGTTTAACTTATTAAATTTCCTGTCCACCTGTCTCACTGATCCCTTTGAAACATAATAAGTATGACCCACCTCAACCCTATCTTAATGAAATTATACTATGTCATTAAAGCACACAATTCATATTTATGTTCCCTCACTGTCAATGATATCAAAGCTGAATACCTGGCCCTCGCACCCCTTCCTACTGTAATGGTGCATATCCCTTTTTGCTTTTACCTGACCTTTTATTGTCCATTTGGTTTGGTAAACATTCATCCCTTTAATAGGGCTGATATTCACAGGAGCATCTTGTTTCCTTGGGGATGTATTAATTCCAAATTTCAAGGCTCGTTTGGATGGGGAGGGCGAGTTGCAACCAACTATTTTTTCTTCTTGATCTCTAAACAAATATCTAGGTTTTCCAATTAGTTGGAAATCTATCATTTTGACATCTAGGGACACTATGACAATTTCCCTATAATGAAACAAACATTAAATACTTTAAAAGGTAGTCCCCATTAACAAGGAAGCAAAAACTACAAGTACAAGTAAGGATGAACTACATCTAACCTTGATTCCGGCAACTTTCTACATAGATAGTTTGTCAAACACAAAATTGAACCTATTTTCAATGCCCCTATAAACAAAAGGTCATTGTATATTGTAGGAAAAGTTCCTATCTACATGTGGATTCCATCAAAGAGGATGACTTTATATCGGTCAACCGGGCTTTTGATCACCTCCTATTTTTTTGAAAGACATTAGCTGGAGGATTGGCAATGGGACAACATCTACAACATCTATAGATTGTATCACATGTGTTTTTAAGGCCGGATTCACATTTTCTAGCCTACAAGGAAATTAAACTTAGCATATTGGCAACAATGAGATATTTATGACTATGACTCACCTCTAAAAGAAAACAACAATATTGACACATTTGGAAACTGTGACATTTTCCCCTCTAACACATAAGTCAGTCCCAAATGGCCAACAAATTGAAAGGGAAAGAAAAAACAAAGAGTTCAAATATAAATGAGTTAGAACATATATCATAGCAATTGTTAATTCAAATGAAGCATATTCTCAATTTGTTTGGTGCACATGAGAAAGTGTTAATATAATTGGCATTAGTAAAAAGCTAAACAAGAAACAGACTTACATGACTAGTGCTCAAGGATTGTTCACTAGCCTCGGTAGAGCTAAAGGCCACTAACATTGTTGGGCCTGCTCTTTTAAAAGCTAAGAGTTGCAATGCCAGCGACTGACTACAAGGTCTATGACTTCCAAACACAACATGGGCACTCAATTTTTTTGCATAGGCATTAAGAATATGAGATGAAAAGATTAATAAAAATAAGGGTTTCAATGATTCAAATAATACTTAACATACAATTTGTTATTCCAAGTTTACTATTTCAATTTTAAAATCCCTCCTTTTTTTCCCCTAGAGAGACCAAGAATACGAAGGAAAAGAAATAATTAGGAAAAATGCTTCAATGTTGTATATAACAGTTTATATAAAGTATAGAATTTGAAGTACGCCCTATTAAGTTTCAGACAAATAACTATTTTCAAAAAATAATAAACATTGGGAAGAGTATGTATGTACATTGCTCACATCCACTTTGACATACATATAAATCTACACACAGGGAAATTTAATATTGTCTCATTTATGGCTTTCGTTTTGTGGAAATGGTTGCAGTATTTTAAAATAGTCTATGTTTTTTTCCATAACGCAATCTAATTGTTGTTTTCTAGCTTTGGCTATATTCTCTCATTTGCAATGCATAATAAAATAGTTAATATTATAGAGTTTATGTTATTATGCAGAAGGAATTCTTGACTATCATAGCAACTAATTTCATTTCAACTATCCACATAAATCTAGAAATAAAAAGTAGATGCAGAAAACATAATTATAGAACAGTGGAAAATAGATTTTATGATTCCAA
This sequence comes from Sequoia sempervirens, assembly GCA_007258455.2. NCBI lineage: Eukaryota > Viridiplantae > Streptophyta > Pinopsida > Cupressales > Cupressaceae > Sequoia > Sequoia sempervirens. The sequence continues at coordinate 42,113 of VDFB02049051.1, forward strand.
AAATTTCCCAACAAAATAAAGTTATGGATTAGTATATATCAATGTTCTTTGCATCCACTATCAGTTACATACATGTATTCCCGCAACTATGTGGAACACATTGTCCATTAGTGCGATCAAATGTCTATACAATTTTCAACCAACCATTGTTGATTTTCGTTATGTGGCTTTACTAGTCATTGCAAGTGAAAGCAAGGGAAGAAAGCTTGTATAAGGGTGCAACTTTGATCATGCGATGCGAAGCTATTGTGAAGGTAGCAACAAATTTTTTTTTTGTATTTTGCTACAATGGGCGATAGTTGGATAAGCATTACAAAAGTGTTGGAAATGATAATGTATTGTGAATTTGTTGCAAACGTGAAGAAAGCAAGAAGAAAAGACAAACCAAGTGCTAGGAAGAGGTTCACTTGTACCAAGGAGGAAGATCAGAGATTTGGAAAAACCATCAATATTTTTAGTTGTTCTTATATATACTTGTGGAAATGGTTCTATGTATATATATATCTACATATACATACACAGAAACATCTATGTATCAAATTCAATATTCCTAGTACATACAACATCTTTATACAATTGTGTGTAGGAAAATGTGTTTGTAATAAATTTCTACATGTCTAGACAAAAACTAAAGTATGGGTTTCTTTTGCTGCGTTTGATTTTTCTTTTCCTTTGTGCACATATGTATGTGTGCAAAGTCAGATGTAGACAACATTCATATAAACTCGTCGCCTTGTTTATTGCTTTTCTATGATAGTTCTTATTTATTTTTTCCTTAAGGGTAATTTTTGCAATAATAGGCTTCATATTAAGCATAATAGGAAAGATTGCTTCCCACATTCAATGTGCTAAAAAGCTCTTCGAAGATAGGAGAATAACATAAACTATTTTATATCTTGAGCTCTCACAATATCCTTCCATATTTGATTCACAATACAATAGTGTATGGTATAGAATTTATGATGTTGTCCATAAGGCATTTTCAGCTACTAGTCTATAGATGCAACTATATTGTTTTGTTTCCAATAAAAGATGCTATTGAGAAATAGAATTTACTAGGTTGCTGTCAAAACTAATATTGTTCAATTTAAGGATTGAGTATCTATGTTTGTATGTGCAATTTCTATATGTATCTTTGAGGTTATGTGTAGAAGTTATGAATATTTGAGCTATTTATCTGCCATTCACCTTTTTTTCTTTGGTAGCCAAATCTAATTTTGTTTTCTTGTTGCCAGAGAACCTTTTCAAAAATCAAATAGTATAGCATATTCAACAACATCCTATCAAGAAAGAAATAGTAGAGCCTAAACTAAACGACAAAAATCATCAATGTCTTGTGGAATCAATGTTGTTTGCATCTGCTATGACATGCATACATATCTCTCCATAGTGATTAAAAATTGTCCATCACTCCTATTGATAGTAGAAATATACACTTAAAATGGAACAAAATTATAAGCAACATGAATAATAGAAAAGAAAACAAGTGTATTTTTTTTCTTAAATATTATAATTTATACTTCATTGTCTTAATATATAACCAGTCAAATGAACAACAAAGCAATAGTAGTAGAAAGGAAATTTGAAGCAAGCGGGTAGAGGTGTGGGTGGAGGTGCATATTGGGAAGACTATTTCTAGCGTATTGTTAGGAAAATTCATGACATTTTCCATAGGCCTTTCTTCATTGTTGTTGTCTAGTTGAGCTTATATTGTTTCATTTGTGTTCTTCGTGCAACCACAATGGTTGGAAGGAAACATTGTTTATTTTTTGTGTTGGATTGCCACTATGAATTATTGTCTTTTGCGAGCTTTTCCATCTCGTCCATTGTTTAAAGAATCATAGTCTCATGAAAAGTTAATTTTATTTTCCATAGGTCATTGTTCATTGTAGCTCTCTAGGTTAGGGTATATTCTTCCATTTATTAATTTGGTATAACCGCGATCATTGAAAGGCAACAGTGTTCGGATTTTTGCATTAAATTATTATAGTGAATTGTTGTGTCTTGTGTGTTTTCTCATTAGGCAACTTTCGAAATCAATATAGTTTGGAAAAAAATCTATGTTATCTCTAATAGCCCATTGTTGATTCTTGTTGTCTAGCTTAGGCCATATTGTTTCACTTATAGTCTCCATGTAGCTATATTGTTTCATTTATGGGTTCTAGTTTGTGTGAATGGTTGCAAAATAGCTAATTTGGTGTGTTTTTGGTGGATTTTTCCATCTTGGTTGTTGTTGAAACCAATATTGATTCATCTATGGTTCACATTTTCTGGTGAAGGTTTTGAATCGGTTTGTTACTATGAGGTTTCTGTGTTTTGTGGGTTTTTCATGCGGGTCACTATTGAAAGGCGTGTTTTTGTGGCAATGGTTGCAATGCAAGAATATATATATATATATATATATATATATATATAGTTAATGTTAAATGCAATTCATGCTATTCTGTATAAGGCATTGTTGCCTGTTGATGTCCACCTTAGGCTATATTGATTCATTTGTGGCTTCCATTTACCATCATTGGTTTCAACGCAACAAAAATAGTCAATGTTATGGACATTATAAGTAACATATGTCATTAAAATCCTCAGAAAATATAGCAAATTTCTTTGCAATTTTCAACAATGCATTATTGGGTCTGGTTGTGTGGACTCACCTTCTATCAGAGGTGTGAGTGATGAGGACAAACAACTATGAACATAGAACTCCAATTATCTATTGTGGAATTTTTGTGAAGATGGTTGCAACCTATTATGTGTTTTTAAGCATCACACAATAATTGCATTCCCTCGCTACATTTGTAGCAATATATTACACATATATATGTAAACACAAAAATTACATATGGAAATGTAATGATATACAGTTTGTGTCAATTTCCATAGAGCATTGTTGCTTGACATGTGGTGCAAATGGTTGCAAGGGTAACACTGATAAACAATGGCATGTGCTGATTTGGATGTATGTCATAGCAACTACAAACAACAATGACACTAACTGAAACATTGTTGGAATTGTAAACCATGTTTTCGCTACTATATCAAACATTGATGCCACCACCTCTATAGAACTTCTTCCTTGAGTAACTTCTAAGAGCTTTTCAACACATTATACGTAGGAAAATTGATTCTTCTTATGCTTAGTATAAACCCAAGTATATATGAATGTTGTCTACATCTAATTTTATATACATACATATGTGCACACAAGAAAAGTATAATGAAGCACTACATCACATGAGAACACCTGAACAACACAAAAATTCATAGAAACAAACCCATCCAAAACTAGGGGTGCATTGTTCTTTGATCTTGAAATAAAAAGTGTTTGGCGCACCGATAGAGAAGGCCAACAACAAACCCATCCAAAACTAGGGGTGAATTGTTCTTTTATCTTGAAATAAAAAGTGTTTGGTGTGCCGATAGAGAAGGCCAGTGAAATGGCATGGCCATTAATTATTGTATGCTTTGCATGTAGTGTCGATGGTTGCATGGAACACTTGCCCTTAAAGCCCTCAGAAAACAAAGTGAATATCTGCACAATTTTTGATAAGGAATTGATGGGAAATCATACAATATAGCCTTCCACAAGTATATATATATTTACAAACTACATTTTTTCATTTATGGATTTTGTTTTGTACCAATGGTTGAAAAACAGTTAATCTCGTGTGTTTTTTTTGAGTTTTTCCATCTGGGTTACTATTGAAACCAATATTGATTCATTTATGGTTCTTGTTTTGTGGTGGAGGCTTTGAATCAGTCTGTTACTACAAACTTATTTTTGTTTTGTGGATGCTCCATCTGGGTCAGTGTTGGACATAATATTTTTTTGGCCATGGTTGCAACACAATGTAATAATTAATGCTATACAGGTTGTGTTGTTTTCTGTAAGGCAGTGTTGATTGTCGTTCTCTGCCTTAGGGTATATTGTTTCCTTTTTGGTAAGGTTTTAATGGGAAAATACTATATAGTTTATTCAAACCTATATTGTTTGATTCATGGTTTGACTTTTGTAGCACTAATTTTGCATGGGTTTGTTACTATTTTTTCTAGTATTCTATGGGATTCACCATATGGCTAACAGATGATACCAATATTATTACATTTGTGGCTTTTGTTTTTTGGTGATGGTTGCAATGCAGTAAAATAGTGAATGTTATGCAGTTGATATTGTTTTACACAACACACTATTCACTATTGTTTTCTACACTAGGCTATATTGTGTCATTTCTAGCCTCCATTTAGTGTGGCCAGGAAAGGAAGGCAGATTGTTTTTTGATTTTTAAATTAAAAGAATTTGTTGCATCAATAGAGAAGGCTAGTGAAATGGCATTAGCATTAATTGTTGTATGGTTTCCATGTAGTGGCAATGGCTATAAGTAGTATCTACCTTTTCAAGTAGTCAAGAAGATAGAAAATTCCTACACAATGTTTGAAAGGGAATTTCCCTATGGCTATATTGGTTTGTTTCTCAACGGGTCCTATTGGGAAAAAGGATATATTGTTTCAATTTTAACTAAGGCATTATTGGGTGTCATTCTCTAGGTTTAGTTTGTTGTTCAAGATAGTTGTTAGCAAGGAGGGAAAGCATGCATTAAATACACCTTCCTAGTTATTATTTCTTGAGCCCCAAAAAAGGAGTTGTTAGAATGATAGATTGTATAGTAAGTGTCATAAGAAAGATTGATTTGAACATTGATCAGAGTGGTGAACAATGTATGTTCTTGCTTAGGGGTTTGGTGGGAGCCCATCATGCTTAATGACCCAATATGATAGGGTCGAGAGTAGGCCAGACTTTTTTCTGTCTGACTTTATATTTCCTATCTGTAGGTTTGTGTATCACTGGCATTAGACACACAGTATTTTATTGTTTGAAGACCACCTATGGATATATCTGTATAATAGACACTTATGTATAGGTTGTTAGAGGCTATTTTGTGTTTTTTGCAAGTGGCGATGTTTGCAAAAGAAAAAGGAAACTGTCACTTGTGATAATTTTTTGCCAATCCTTTTTTGCAGAAAAAGCTAGCAGTTTGCATGGGTTTGTCAATGTGAATTTTTTTGTGGGCTTCTTTCTATGACCTCCATTTTCTAGCTATGTTTACAATGGAATAAAATTCTTAACATAATCTAGTTTTCTTTTGTGGTCTATTGCTCGCTAGCTTGGGTTATTTTTATCCATTGGTTTGTCACTCACAATATTTTTGTGCTTTGTGCAATCAACAATGTGTATATATGTGCACCTAAGTTGAGATATATATGTAGATATATGTGTATATATATGTATATATATATGAATACGTATATATCTATATCTATATATATATATGTATTTATATATATATGTATGTATATATATGTATGTATATATATATATATGTATGTATATATATAGATATACTTACATAAATGTATTCACCAACACCCTATAAAAAATTGAAACAATACAGCCTCTTCAGCACCACCTTATCGAAAATAGAACTATATAGCCTAACCTAGAGATCAATAATCAACATTCCGTAATGTAATCAAATATCAACTGTATAACATCAACCATTTCATTCCAATGCAACATAACCACCAAATAGAAGCCATAAATCAAACAATATTGGTTTAAACAACGACCAAGATATATACATATATATACATACATATACATACATATATACATACATATATATACATATATACATATATACACATATATATACATTTATATATACATATACATATATATATATATAGATATATATATATATATATATCTATATATATATATCTATATATATATATGTATATGTATATATATAATTATGACATTTCTTTATTTCCAAATAGAAAATTCCTAGATATGCATCCAATGCATGATGGTGGATTGTATTTTTATGTGGCTATGCAAAACTAGATGAAAACAACATTTATACACACATTAGCACCTACATCAAGTATAATAAAAATTAAGACCCGTGTTTCATCTCACACTTTATATACAAACTGCCAATCTAACAAATTCTTATTAAGGCCTAGACAAATAAGAAGCATCTCTAAACACACAAGAAAACAACTAAGAATGCCTTATCAAGGAAAACATGAACTGATTTATTACTTTGTAACCATTGGCACCACACAAAAACCATAAATCAAATAATTTCTTCAAGGCCATAGAAGAACAATCAACAATGACCTATGCAAAATAGCATTTAGTCACTAGTAGAATTTGGAAAATAAATCACTACGTGACAAACTTTTAGTCACGTGACTAACACTTTTAGTCACGTGACTAACACTTTTAGTCACGTGACTAACACTTTTAGTCACGTGACTAACACTAGTAGAATATTGAAAATAAATGACTAATTTGGTTGTCTGGTAAAATCACAACTAAATGACTAATATCAGACAAATAAAAATGACTAAATAAATGACTATTACTCCTCTAGTCTTTTTTCTTTCGAATTTGATCATAATTAATAGAGCTTAAGCCCCCCTCATGGGATCCCTACCTAATGAATCATTAATGTTTTTAACTATGATTTGAAGTCCTATCATGAGGGCATGATGCATAGCAACCAAGAGACACTACTACATAAAAGGAGGTTTTAAGACATTAATTTAAGACAATCTATTAGTTTTGTCTTAAATATATATTTTATTATATTTTTAAGTAACAACCTCAAGTTTCCGCAATCCATGATAATTAAGTCTTCAAGTTTCTGGATTTAAACTGTGTGAGTTTTTTAAATCAACATTTCAGATCACACTCCATGATCCATCATCAGGATGATTTGCATGCAATAAGAGAGAAGAAAAATAGAGTGATATAGCAAACTTGGAAGGATAAATAGGTGAGGAGAAGAGAGGGCTAGAAGACAATAGGCTAATATTTGACCAATGAAGAAAAAAGATAATAAAATGAATTAAAGCAACTTACCCCTTGATAATAAAATAAAATAAGAACTAGGAAACTAAAGAGAGGAGATAAAGAAAAACAAAAAGAGAACAATGTAATCGAAGAACCAAAGCAAAAGAATAATTAAAACATCAAAGAAATAATTAACATTATATATATATATCAAAGAAATAATAAACAATATATAAATATGTATATAGTTTATTATTTCTTATATATATTATATATATATATTAAAAATTAAAAATACAAATTCAAATGTCTTAAATTAATTTTCTAATTGTCTTAAATTAAGACAATAAAAAATATACTTTTTCTAAAATAATTTTTTTATTAATAATTGTAAAAGATTTATGGAGTCGATTGTGTTAATTTTTTGCATCAACGTTTTGGATCACACTTCGTGATCCATCATCAGGATGAAAATTAGGGCACAAGGATAGAATGAAAAGATGTAGACCATGACAAGCATAAAAAGGTATGAGAGGGGGAGTGAGAAGGAGTTGCACAAAAAACAAGGCACAAGAGGGCAATAACTTGACAAGAGAGAAATTCATAAAAAGCACACAAGAGACAACAAGCAATAAACTTGATAAAATTCAATCAATTTAAAAGAAAAAGAAGGAAATAAAATGAGGATAAGCACAAAAGATTGCTCAAATAATGTCAAATAAAATAAATTAAACATTAAAGAATCAAAACAAAACAATCAAGAAGACTACTAAAAAGAAAATAAGAAAAAACCAAAAATTGAAAAAAAGATCAATTTTATTAATCCAAAAAACAACCTAAATGGTTAATGAAGAGAAACTAAAAATTCAAAGTAATAAATAAGAAAATAGAAAAAATGAAATACACACAAAAAATGCATATGAAATATCATATATATTTGATAATAAACTTGTATTAAATGTACAAGCCTAAAATAAAATGTATTATCAAAAATACATCAAAGAATCAAAGCAAAAAAATATAACATAATAATAACATTTAATAGAGACAAGAATACTACTAAAAAGAAAATAATAAAAAACCAAAAATTTCCCCCCATTCGTTTTCTCTCCTCATTCAACATGAATTTTCCTTTTCCCTCCACGATGGCATCAATCAATAGCAGGCTACATGATTTTTCCTTTTCCCTCCACGATGGCATCGATCAATAGCAGGTTACATGAGTTTTCCTTTTCCCTCCATGATGGTATCGATTAATAGCAGGTTGCATGAGTTTTCCTTTTCCCTCTATGATGGCATCAATCAATAGCAGGCTGCATGGGATTGAAAGGAAGAAAATCCACCAGTCGTGGTGTGCTTGAAGTGGAGTCTTCTATTAGAGAAGCCCATGATCTAGAGGAGCCCAAGCCACACACTACCCATTACACTCTGCCCATTGTGTCCATAGGTAGTTACTCTTTCATTGACACACAAACGCTACTTTGAAGAGGAACTTCCATTGAAAGGTTTCATCAAAATAAGTTGTATTTAAGAATAGACTTTGACAAACATCATTTTTGGAAATGGTTCGCTTGCCTTGTATATGCTTCCACATTTTCATCTATGTCTAGCATGGCACTTGTAACTAAAACACATGCCAAAAAGTCCATGTTGTTATGCTTTAATGGATGTCCCTTCATTATTACTAGATATCTGATGTAGTGCACATTATTATAGTGCAAGCCTATTTTTCATATTGTTTCATTTAGCACTACCAATATTCTCCAAAAGAACATTGAACCTGTTTAAAATGATGGAAATGGTTCACATCTCTTAGAACAATTTCTCTTGCAAGTTTTTGCATTTACTTAATTATCCTAGATTTATGTAAAAGAGATTGTTTCATAACTGTTATCCCATTCAAACATCATACTTCCCTTTTGTTGTAGTAGACCACAAGACTCACTCTTCTCTTATACTCTGTCAACCTATTATGAGGTTTCTTAGGCCTCTCAAATACCTTTTATCCCTTCTTAGATCTATTGGAAACATTTCTTTGTCACTATTCAAGGTTTCTTTAGCTCTTATCTATACTCCTATTTCTATGAAGTCTTTAGCATTGTCCCCACTTGCTTAGGACTGTGTCCTCCTTAGTTACACCTAGCTTATTTAACCAAGGATGAGAGAATAGAAACTAATCTACATCAGTACATATCATCCACTGGCACTTTTTCCTAGCTGAGGAGTATGTAATAATGTCTAAGCACATAAAGGACCATCAGAAGCTTGATAGTCTTCCATTTTAAAAACAACCCTCTCATAATTTTTTCCTTGAAGTTGAAAAGCTTCTTAATGTAATCCTTGAAGGAAAATTTGGGTGCTTGAGTGGGAAATAGAATATGATATTAGTAGTATCTTTTGAATGGAATTACCTATTAGTAGTATCTTCTAAAAGGAATTAAATACAACTAATCATATCTAGATAAGACTCTAGATGTAGCAATAGCTTGTAGAATATTTGCAGTAGCCCCCTTTTAACTCTTCACGTATGGAGGTCAACATGATGACCATGAAGATCATGGTCCATGATTAATCTAGTTGGCAGAAGAACTAAGAAATATTCTAGAAATCCAGGTGTTGTTATTCTTTGATGGATGTCCCTTCATTATTACTGGATATCTGATGTAGTGCACATCATTATAGTGCAGGCCTATTTTTTAGATT
>VDFB02049051.1:51777-71178 GCA_007258455.2 Sequoia sempervirens
CCTATCAGATATCGAGGCATATAGAAAAATGGTATCTCCAAATGATCTGTCTCCCAGGGGTCACAATCTATGTACGACCTCCATATAACTGAATCCACATCATCTAGCATGCGCCGCCAGTACTCCAACTTGCCCAGCTTGGGATGGACAAGTGCACTTGAATATGCCTCTACATACAGCATGCCTAGTGCCCTCACCCTGGCACACTATGGCCTTGTAATTGCAATATGCTCTCATGCCCAGATCTGGAGCAGTGTCACACCACTGGCCAAACTAGTCAATCCTCGGTAAACAACCTGATGTAGATCATGATAAGCAATGGGCCAAAATGCACTTCTAGTATACTTCCACAAGGCTACCATCCACTCCATGATCCTACTCCTACCTAATCAAAATCCCTTCGACCGGTCCGGGCCCCAAGGAAGCCTCCCAATGAATGCAACTAACATAAAGAACTATACCGGATATCTAATTTCAAATCCACCCACTATGATCTAACATCCCTCGCTGGCCATAGACATATCACCACAGACTCCTCCCTCGCTGCCTCAAATTTCTCCTATCTCCCGTATTATAAACTATAATGGTAATTCTACCATGTGAATCCTTGAATCATGTAAGCACATCCTCGTGTCAAGCAAATCATCTCAATGTAAATGAAAGGTGTTATGATCAGAGTGCCACCTCTCTGCCAGTGCAGTCAACAGCCCCCTGTTGACTCGAATCCCTCGCAGGATAGTCAACAGGGATCCCAACCCATGGCACCTATCCACTGTACCTCTACTGGAGTCAACTCTCCTATCCGATCCCAACATATCAGGAACCGCTCTCTAATCTGGAGGTTGTCGAAAACCTTCTATTTTTTTTGGTCATCACATGGACAATTAATCAGACTCATACCAATGACTCATAACATGTGCTCTATCTATCAAGTGAACTATATCAGTGAACCATATCAAATTAATCAGAGAATCATATCAACGCATCATATCAGTGACCCATATCAGTGACCCATATCATACAATCAATTAGATCATGCAATCATTGCTACATCTATCTATCTGAATATCAAATCAAGCTACTCTATCATCATATTACTATTTGTTTTCTTTTTCAGGAAAGCAAATTTATCAACGATCACATCATTTTCTTACTTGTACTTCAGTCATGAATGCAAATACGTTTGAAAACCATCATCTACTATTTGGTTTCTATCACAGAAAACAAATTTATCAAAAGTCATATCAAGCATATACTCTTTGTTTCCTAAAAGCAAAGTTATCAAACAATCAGTCAATCAATCTACTCGTTGTTTTTCATTTTTGGGAAACAAATTTATCAGTTATCTACTCTTTGTTTTCTATTCGGGGAAGCAAAGTTATTAGTTAATCATCAGATTTTCTATCATTTATATCCATATCAGCATGATGGCAAACTAATTTCTCTATCTATCAATTCATGAAGCTACCGTAGGACTATCATTTCATCGCGAATGGTATCGCCAAAATTCCAAAATGTTTTAATCCGCAGACTCCTGGCGCGCCAAACCTTATACGCTTATAAATTTTACTTCCCTAAAAGCGCTTAAAACTCAGGATGCTGCTTTTGCCCCTGGTGCTTAAAGTTTTCCCTATAAGCGCTAAAACCCTATATGCGCTAAAGAACATCCTATATGCGCTACGGAAATTTTCTCGAATGCGCTAAAACGGCATTTTTAAAACTAAATCCGCATGAAAAATGTAAAAAAATTGATCAAAATCACAAAATTTTGAATCATAAAGGGTTTAATTGACTCACCGGTGGTCCATACATGACTAGTATCTGAAATCGACGGGCCCACTCGAATCTATGCGTGTGAAATGGGATCGGCATCTCGCTGTCACTATCAGAGCATTAAAATCACTGTAGTAAAAAGGTGAAAATGACTTCCACTTTTACCCCTTTTACCTTATATGGGTCACTTAAGGTGGGTTTTGGGATGACATTTATTTTATTTTTCACCAAGGGCATCTTTTACACCAATTATCGGGAGCTAAATCATTGAATCACCAGCAGAATATCACCATCCAATCCAGTTTTGTCATCATCCGTGATTTACCTCCCGAGGGGGCATCATCAACATCAGCATCAAAAACATATCAAGGGAAAAAAATTTATTTTCTTTGAAGCAATGCATTTCACACATCACTCAAGTGAGGGCAAAATGTATAATGCCTAAAAAATGGTCATGGTTAATTGTTTGTAAATTAATTCAATATAAATTATTTAATTAATCTTCTAAAGTCATGATTCACATATAAATAAATTTAATTATTTACTTATATTGTTCACTTTATAAATTCTTTCACCTTTAATTAAATAAATAACTTTCTTATTTCAATTATTACCACTTTCTCCATATATTCTCTTAATTAAATTAAATAAATTTTAGAATTTATTTATATTAATTATCATGTTATTCTAAATTTGAGTATTTGAATTCAAATAATGGAATATTCCTCCAAACACCTGCTTCATCTCATAGTTAAATTAAATATCATAAATATTTAATTTAATATCTTTTCTCACTCCACCCATAATTAAATATTTTAAATATTTAATTACCTTCTAAATTCCTCTCTCCCACATAATTAAATATTTTAAATATTTAATTATGCTAACTTAAACTATTCTCACACATAATTAAATATTACTTATTTAATTATGCAAACTTCTAAATTTATCCTCACATATAATTAAATAAGTTTATTTATTTAATTATGAAATTCATTACCAACTCATTCTTCAAATGGCAACCTTCCTTCAGTTCTAAATGAGAGAAATTGAAAAGGAGGAAACCTTCTATCTCTCTCAACTTTCAAAAATCTCTCACCGTTCATCCCGACAAGCTTGATCTAAATCGTTAATCATATCAGCCAATCAAATTCTTTCAAAAAATCTTTAAATACATGTGCAAATCCAAGCATTGGTTATGAACTCACATACGCAATTACGCTTACGCATTTGCATCTTTAGCATTTCAGTAATATTCATATCTTGGCAATAATAATCTTATCATAGCATAGCATAATCTTGCATTTTAGCATAGTATGCATTTTAGTTTAAATCTCATTCTCTAGTAGTCCATTTTGTTGAGCGTGGCATACTAAATCTGAGAGCAACTTGAACCAACGAAACGCTGGAGATAGAGAGCAATAGAACGACTTTGAAGAAGCTGCCATAAAGAGTTTGTTTAATCTTCTTTCAGTTTCTTTGATATAATGTTTTATTGAATGTGTTTTGAATCCTTTATAATAAGCATATTTTCATACACAATGTGATAGGGTCGAGAGCAGGCCAGACTTTTTTCTTTCTGACTTTATATTTCCTATCTGCAGGTTTGTGTATCACTGGCATTAGACGCACACAATATTTTATTGTTTGAAGACCACCTATGGATATATCTGTATAATAGACACTTATGTATAGGTGGTTAGAGGCTATTTTGTGTTTTTTGCAAGTGGCGATGTTTGCAAAAGAAAAAGGAAACTGTCACTTGTGATAATTTTTTGCCAATCCTTTTTTGTAGAAAAAGCTAGCAGTTTGCATGGGTTTGTCAATGTGATTTTTTTTGTGGGCTTCTTTCTATGACCTCCATTTTCTGGCTATGTTTACAATGGAATAAAATTCTTAACATAATCTAGTTTTATTTTTTGGTCTATTGCTCGCTAGCTTGGGTTATTTTTATCCATTGGTTTGTCACTCACAATATTTTTGTGCTTTGTGCAATCAACAATGTGTATATATGTGCACCTAAGTTGAGATATATATGTAGATATATGTGTATATATATGTATATATATATATGAATACGTATATATCTATATCTATATATATATATGTATTTATATATATATGTATGTATATATATATATAGATATACTTACATAAATGTATTCACCAACACCCTATAAAAAATTGAAACAATACAGCCTCTTTAGCACCACCTTATCGAAAATAGAACTATATAGCCTAACCTAGAGATCAATAATCAACATTCCGTAATGTAATCAAATATCAACTGCATAACATCAACCATTTCATTCCAATGCAACATAACCACCAAATAGAAGCCATAAATCAAACAATATTGGTTTAAACAACGACCAAGATATATACGTATATATACATACATATACATACATATATACGTACATATATATACATATATACATATATACACATATATATACATTTATATATACATATACATATATATATATATATATATATATATAGATATATATGTATATATATATGTATATGTATATATATAATTATGACATTTCTTTATTTCCAAATAGAAAATTCCTAGATATGCATCCAATGCATGATGGTGGATTGTATTTTTATGTGGCTATGCAAAACTAGATGAAAACAACATTTATACACACATTAGCACCTACATCAAGTATAATAAAAATTAAGACCCGTGTTTCATCTCACACTTTATATACAAACTGCCAATCTAACAAATTCTTATTAAGGCCTAGACAAATAAGAAGCATCTCTAAACACACAAGAAAACAACTAAGAATGCCTTATCAAGGAAAACATGAACTGATTTATTACTTTGTAACCATTGGCACCACACAAAAACCATAAATCAAATAATTTCTTCAAGGCCATAGAAGAACAATCAACAATGACCTATGCAAAATAGCATATAGTCACTAGTAGAATTTGGAAAATAAATCACTACGTGACAAACTTTTAGTCACGTGACTAACACTTTTAGTCACGTGACTAACACTAGTAGAATATTGAAAATAAATGACTAATTTGGTTGTCTGGTAAAATCACAACTAAATGACTAATATCATACAAATAAAAATGACTAAATAAATGACTATTACTCCTCTAGTCTTTTTTCTTTCGAATTTGATCATAATTAATAGAGCTTAAGCCCCCCTCATGGGATCCCTACCTAATGAATCATTAATGTTTTTAACTATGATTTGAAGTCCTATCATGAGGGCATGATGCATAGCAACCAAGAGACACTACTACATAAAAGGAGGTTTTAAGACATTAATTTAAGACAATCTATTAGTTTTGTCTTAAATATATATTTTATTATATTTTTAAGTAACAACCTCAAGTTTCCACAATCCATGATAATTAAGTCTTCAAGTTTCTGGATTTAAACTGTGTGAGTTTTTTAAATCAACATTTTAGATCACACTCCATGATCCATCATCAGGATGATTTGCATGCAATAAGAGAGAAGAAAAATAGAGTGATATAGCAAACTTGGAAGGATAAATAGGTGAGGAGAAGAGAGGGCTAGAAGACAATAGGCTAATATTTGACCAGTGAAGAAAAAAGATATTAAAATGAATTAAAGCAACTTACCCCTTGATAATAAAATAAAATAAGAACAAGGAAACTAAAGAGAGGAGATAAAGAAAAAGAAGAAGAGAACAATGTAATCAAAGAACCAAAGCAAAAGAATAATTAAAACATCAAAGAAATAATTAACATTATATATATATCAAAGAAATAATAAACAATATATAAATATGTATATAGTTTATTATTTCTTATATATATAATATATATATTAAAAATTAAAAATTCAAATTCAAATGTTTTAAATTAATTTTCTAATTGTCTTAAATTAAGACAATAAAAAATATAATTTTTCTAAAAAATTTTTTATTAATAATTGTAAAAGATTTCTCGATTCGATTGTGTGTTAATTTTTTGCATCAACGTTTTGGATCACACTTCGTGATCCATCATTTGGATGAAAATTAGAGCACAAGGATAGAATGAAAAGATGTAGACCAAGACAAGCATAAAAAGGTATGAGAGGGGGAGGAGTGAGAAGGAGTTCCGCGTGAAACAAGGCACACGAGGGAAATAACTTGACAAGAGAGAAATTCATAAAAAGCACACAAGAGACAACAACCAATAAACTTGATAAAATTCAATCAATTTAGAAAAAAAAGAAGGAAATAAAATGAGGACAAGCACAAAAGATTGCTCAAATAATGTCAAATAAAAGAAATTAAACATTAAAGAATCAAAGAAAAAAAAAATCATAATAATAACATTTAATAGAGAGTCAAGAAGACTACTAAAAAGAAAATAAGAAAAAACCAAAAATTGAAAAAAAGATCAATGTTATTAATCCGAAAAACAACCTAAATGGTTAATGAAGAGAAACTAAAAACTTCAAAGTCATAAATAAGAAAATAGAAAAAATGAAATACACACAAAAAATGTATATGAGATATTATATATATTTGATAATAAACTTGTATTAAATGTACAAGCCTAAATAAAATGTATTATAAAAAATAAATCAAAGAATCAAAGCAAAAAAATATAACATAATAATAAAATTTAATAGAGACAAGAAGACTACTAAAAAGAAAATAATAAAAAACCAAAAATTTCCCTCCATTCATTTTCCCTCCTCATTCAACATGAGCTTTCCTTTTCCCTCCACGATGGCATCGATCAATAGCAGGCTACATGAGTTTTCCTTTTCCCTCCATGATGGCATCGATCAATAGCAGGCTGCATGAGTTTTCCTTTTCCCTCCATGATGGCATCGATCAATAGCAGGTTGCTTGAGTTTTCCTTTTACCTCCATGATGGCATCGATCAATAGCAGGTTGCATGGGATTGACAGGAAGAAAAGCCACCAGTGGTGGTATGCTTGAAGTCGAGTCTTCTATTAGAGAAGCCCATGATTTAGAGGAGCCCGAACCACACTCTGCCCATTGTGTCCACAAGTAGTTACTCTTTCATTGACACACAAACACTACTTTGAAGAGGAACTTCCATTGAAAGGCTTCATCAAAATAAGTTGTATTTAAGAATAGACTTTTACAAACATCATTTTTGGAAATGGTTCACTTGCCTTGTCTATGCTTCCACATTTTCATCTATGTCTAGCAAGGCACTTGTCACTAAAACATATGCCAAAAAGTCCATGTTGTTATGCTTTAATGGATGTCCCTTCATTATTACTAGATATCTGATGTAGTGCACATTATTATAGTGCAATCCTATTTTTCATATTGTTTCATTTAGCACTACCAATATTCTCCAAAAGAACATTGACCTTGTTTAAAATGATGGAAATGGTTCACATCTCTTAGAACAATTTCTCTTGCAAGTTTTTGCATTTCCTTAATTATCCTAGATTTATGTAAAAGAGATTATTTCATAACTATTATCCCATTCAAACATCATACTTCCCTTTTGTTGCAGTAGACCACTAGACTCACTCTTCTCTTATACTATGTCAACCTATTATGAGGTTTCTCAGGCCTCTCAAATACCTTTTATCCCTTCTTAGATCTATTGAAAACATTTCTTTGTCACTATTCAAGGTTTCTTTAGCTCTTATCTATACTCCTATTTCTATGAAGTCTTTAGCATTGTCCCCTATGTCTCCTCTTCTCAATCATTGCCTAGGTGGGCCATCAGGCAGTGAGTGGTGAAAGCTTTGTAATGCTTGTCCTTGAATTTGGGTGCTTGAGTGGGAAATAGAATATGATATTAGTAGTATCTTTTGAATGGAATTACCTATTGGTAGTATCTTTTGAAAAGAATTAACTACAACTAATCATATCTAGATAAGACTCCAAATCTAGCAATAGCTTGTAGAATATTTGCACTAGCCCCCTTTTCACTCTTCACGTATGGAGGTCAACATGATGACCATGAAGATCATGGTCCATGATTAATCTAGTTGGCAGAAGAACTAAGAAATATTCTAGAAATCCAAGTGTTGTTATTCTTTGATGGATGTCCCTTCATTATTACTAGGTATCTAATGTAGTGCACATCATTATAGTGCAGGCCTATTTTTTAGATTGGGGTATGTGCAGGATCATGATGGGCCAAAAAGTGGCAATATGATGGATTTTTGTAGGGTATGTGGCTGACGACTTTTTTTTTACCCAAAATTGATGAAACAAAAAGGGTTTTTAAAGGAGATTCCCATATTTCCACCAATATAAATTATGCTTTAATTTGAATTTAATAAATAATTATTATTTAATTTCTATTTGAATTACAACTAAAGTCCTGATTGATAGGTTGATTGAAAAAAAAGAATATAACTTTCAAAGCGGTATCACATTTTTTTTGAATATATGAAACATCGTCACATTCTATGTTTAGCATACTATAGGATTAAAAAAAAAAAAATTGAATTTTATGAGGTTTTAACCAAGTTAAGGTGGTCAGACATACGAGTTTTTATATTTTTTAAAAGTTGTAATAAAAAATTCATAATTAATTATTTACTTGGAAAAAAATTACAAAAAAATATGCATCACATTAGGACATGAGTCCTGTACTTATATCTAAAATATTATCATTTTATTGTGGTTAGGGTGGTTAGACATACACCTACTTCTTATTTTTTCTATGAAATTTAAGTACTACTACATGTAAATTTCAAATTTTCACCAAATAGATTTTTTAAATAAACGTAGTAATTTTACAGAAACTACGATTTCAATTTGCTACAAATTCTATTCTTACATATTTTTGAAATAATATAGATAACTTATTCAAATTTTTACATCAAGTTGCCTAACTCTAATTTTTCTGAATTTTTTGCCACTTAAGGGCCTACTTTTTCCATGATAATCCTGCACATACCCATTGTTTCATTTAGCATCACCAATATTCTCCACAAGAACATTGTCCCTATTTAAAATGATGGAAATGGTTCACATCTCTCAAAAAAATTCTCTTGCAACAATCTTGGAGATGAATTTAGATGTAGTTTGAAAATTAGACATACTCGAAGGTTCTTAACAACTCTAATAGTTGCACCAGGGGCCATGTTTAACAAACCAAATGCAATTGCTAAATTTTCACTATGGTGGCAGATAAATGATTCTTTTTAAATTTTTTGGTTATGGAGGATAGGCCACTAGAGGATTGCATGCTATTCTAGATTTGGAATTATAAGTTTGGATTTAAATTTTTATTTGTTTTTTGCTATTTTATATTTAGCAGTTAGCTTTTTGTAGATTTAACTAGGCACCATCTTTAGCTACAATTCTATTTTCAATTAAAGTGCATATTTTAGGCAATTTGATTCATGGAAGGTAGGGCACAGTTTCAGTTCCTAGCCTTCTTCATCTATAAAAGAAAGGTTGGGGTGGGAGTGATTCATTAGTTCCAATTTTGAGCTAGTGCAATGCATTTCTTTTCAAATTTAATGAGAAGACAGTTCAGGGTTTGAGAATACAACACTGTGTTTTCATCATTCACTTCTAAGCATAATGTGCTTGTAAATTCTTGTATTTGAATCCGCAGTTGAATGGTTTGTAAGTTAGATTTTTGTCTCTCAGGGTTTTCTTGAGAATGAATGACTTTCTATTTTAAATGACTTTATATTTTCTATGCACTAAATATATTTTTTTGCTGCCCTCCAATTCTTAGTTCAACTTTGAATAGAAAATGGAGTAAGTGCTAAATGTTATGGAAATCAAACAAGGTTTCATGTGTTTTAGTGAAGGAGCTTTCTAGGGAAATTTTTAAGTATGACCTTTGATATGAGCACAATTGCAAGTAAGAAAGAGTGCAAAGAAATCAGCTGCAATTGTACATTCTATACACTCAATATACTATGTATTTATTAAATAGTTGCCTATGACTCCATGTTGGATTTGTGTCAATCTATCTTGGAATTTTTGTTCTTAACACAAACTATGTTACCATATTGAGTTAGCTAAAGCTGAATATAATTAATTAGTTGTAACTCTTAAAGACTAAACAACAATCTTGTGCCATTTTATATTATTCATTTGGGTATGTGCAGGATCATGATGGGCCAAAAATTGGCGATATGATGGGTATGTGTAGGGTATGTGGCTGATGACTTTTTTTACCCAAAATTGATGAAATGAATTTTTTTAAAGGAGATTCTCATCTTTCCACCAATATAAATTATGCTTTACTTTGAATTTAATAAATAATTATTATTCATTTTCTATTTGAATTACAACTAAAGTCCTGATTGATAGGCTAATTGAAAAACATCTATAACTTTCAAATAGTATCACATTTTTTGAATCCAAACCATCTGTCACATTCTATGCTTTGCATACTATAAGATTTAAAAAAAATTGAATTCCATGAAGTTTTGACCAAGTTATGTGGTCTGTGTGACATAAGAGTTTTCTTTTTATATTTTTAAATTTGTAATTAAAAATAAAATCACCAATTTAATTTATTTATTTGAAAAAAATTACAAAAAAATATATCACATCAGATACAGTCCCCACTTATATCTAAACATATAAAAAAAAAATATTACTAGCTCTTATTGTGGTTAGAGGGTCGTGAATAAACACCTACTGAGTTTTTTCCCTAAATTTAAGTGACAATGATTAGCCTAAATTTTCACCCAAATAGGATTTTTTTTTATTTAAATAAACCTAGTAGTTTAGAAAATACATTCAATTTTCTACATATTCTATTCTTACATATTTTTGAAATAATATAGATAATTTTTTCAAATTTTTATGTCAAGTTGCCTAACTCTGATTTTTCTAAATTTTTTTCCACTTAAGCACCTATTTTTTCCATGATGATCCTGCACACATTTCCAATAATATGCTTGTGTCAACTTGCTACATGTTTGACACTTGAAATCTAGTTTCCAAAAACTCTCCTATTGAATTTGACTAGACTGAAGGGAATCTTCCTGTGACTATTAAGTCTTCTAGGACATCCACATAATAAATCTTAATCCAACGCACCACAATTTATGGTTAAATCCTTGGAGGTACACTTCAATACCTTTGTAGCATGGTAAATTCTTCCTAAAACATCTTTTGAATGAATTCCCATCACTAGTGATCCTACATTATCACTTTTCATAAGCACCTCTTACTTGTGTCCTTGCCTAGCCACAACTTAGGTTCACGGTCATCATTAGATGCCCATTTTATTCAATAAAGGCTAATATCCTACTCTTATTCTTGAGTAGAGTGGCTTATCCTTTCAAATAATGCTTTGGTCCTTGAGTCATTGAAGTTGCATACTTACCTTTCCCACTTGAATACTTCGTTTGCTATATCTTAGCCTTGGAGTATTGTAGTTTCTCATTGCTCCTTTATCTCAATTTGGTTTTGTCAATGTTTGACTAATAAGTTACTTTCCTATTTTCACTGCTTGAGGTCATATCATCACTTTCCAAGAAGTTTGATAGATGCTTGCATGTACAATTGTACAACACATTATTTGTCTAAAACATATGTACATTGATTTTTCTTTACAATAAAATGTAATCATATGAAAAATTTTAGATGCAACACATATTGTGCTACAAACAAAAATTTACATCCACAATCACATAAGATTTTTTGACTCTAACATTGCCTTATGCAAGGGATTTCCAATGATTTTTATATTTATTCAATTAGACCTTCTTGTAATATTCTTCAAACTCCTAGTGGGAACCATCTCTCATTGCCACTCTTCCTATTGATATGAGTATGATCTATAAATAAATTCCAAAACTTATTAAAGATAAATTTAATATACAATTCACAATGTGTCCATGCCTGGTGCAGGAGCACCAACCAATTGGCATTTGAATTTTCTTGAGTTTGGTTTGATATAGGTTGTCTAGGATGTTTAATGTCATTTTTTGTGTCAATAAGGCCACATTAGCCACTTGACTATATTTAATTTTTGAAAAACAATGTTGAAATGATGTAAATAATGCTCAAGAGAGAAAACTATGTAAATAAGGCTTATTAAGGGTTTATGAAGGGTTTTAGGGTTGGAGTCTAATGTTTTTGGAATAAGGTTTGGTTTGAGCATTTTATATGGTCTTGGGTCAGTTTAGAGGTCTCTAAGATGTTTTGGGGTTTATGATGCAAAAAGTGCAAAAATAGTGAAATTAGAAAAGTTGTCAAGTTGTAATTGAAAAAAAAAATGCAAATTCAGGGATACCAATAATTAGGAGGGATTTGTAAGTTGATGACTCTATTTAGAAGGATTTGTTGAGTTGTAAATGTGTAAATAATAATCCTCCAATGATGAAAAGTTTTTTTGAAATATTTGAGAACAAGATCTAATAAAATATACCCATGTTTCATTTGTAATTCTGTATTTTTACATCAAAAACTGAACTTATAGGAATTTGTACGTGGTCATACAATTGTATTTTTCTCAATTCACCTAGAAGACCATTGTAGCACTATTCTAGTTTTCATTTGAAACTATATAGGAGGTGGTTCATTAACTTTGTAGAGTTTTATTGACAAAAACCCAGTAGTAAGTGGGGAATACCCTATCAATGGTTTTGAAGTCTTGAAATTTTTTTAAACCCATTCCACAAACTATCATCACTATATCTCTATGGAATGGGCACACTATGTTAGTTTAGGATGATTGTAGGTTATTTTTTCTCTAAGTGGTGAGTTTTTGGGGGCGAAGACCCTAACTATCCTGATGAAAATGTTGAATTAGAGTGTGAAAAAACATGGTTTTGAATGAGAGATGAAAGAAATGAGTTGAGTTGAGGCTAGATGATGATTTTGTGACTGAGGGAAGACCTTTTTAGAGGTGTTTAAGTGGTGGAAATTTTGTAAGATATTGTGAATGGTGACTTTGAATAAACTCTACTATTAAATGGTAAAAACAAGTAAAAACAAGGGTTCCTTGGAGTAGTGATTAAGAGAAGGTTTGGAGATTTAAAAATTGTTGAAAGTGCCTATTTGTTGGCTTTCAAGAAGGTCTGAGTAGTTGTCATAGGTTGGTGAATATTTTGAAGAGTATTTGATTTGAAAATAGATCTAATTGGTCTTTTAGGGCAGCAATGTAGCTGGGTTTTGAGTGATTTGTTCAAAAGGAGCCCTAGTTGATTTTGGAGTATGTTTAACACCCCTTCATTTTGGCTCTTTTGTTCGGCAGTGTTCTTCCTTGTTATGTTGTTTCTGTTTTGATGTGACTTCAAAACTTGGTTACTTTTGATCGCAATTGTTAAATGATGTGAATGTTATATTTTGATGTGATGTTATTTTATTCTGATGTTATCTTTATGGCATGTTTTGGATTAACTTAGAAGATATTTGATTTAACGATGTTTTATGCTTGTGATCATATCATTGATGTTAGAATCGTCAATTAGTAATTCTGCATTGGTGAAGGGGATGAGATTGTATCACTCGCTTGTGAGTGCCCTACAATTCTGAGATTTCCTCTTCACGGTGTGTTTGATCATATTATATATATATATATATATATATATATATATATATATATATATATATATATATATATATATATATATATATATATATATATATATGCATGTCGATGTACTCTTTGTTCGCAGGTTGATAGGTACATGACATCGACTCCACCTGGTTCACAGGTTTGAGCATGTCCATTGACCAACGGAAATCGATTGGGAGATAGTAGCTAGGTTTCTCGTGCCAAGTCATCACCCTAGTCATAGTGTGTCGTCAAGTTGTTCTCGGGTTAGTTGTTTAAATTTGGTCCATTTCACCTTGAGTATTTATTTAATTTTATATTTTAAACGTTATTAAATGGTGGTTGTAGTTAAAATGATGTTTAAAGGTATTTAGTTGCAATTTTGAAACGTTATTTATTATGTTTAAATGTATTTAGTTGCAATGTTGAAACGTTATTTATTTTATTGATTGATTTGATTTAATTAATAAAATTAGATCGAGTTTATTGATTAATTAGATTAATGGTGATATATTAAATGAGATAGTTGTTTTGGCATTATTGTATATTTTGATTTAATTAAAATAAAAGTATAAATCATGTTTGGATAGTTAGAGATAAATTAAAATAAATAAATAAATAAATAAATGGGAATGTGTTTTGAATTTCACTTTTGAAAATTATTGATAAAGTAATTTCTTTGCAAAGTTTGTATTCTTTTGTTTTAATGAATTTTGAAAATGCATGAGATTTGAATTAGAAATTAGAAATTTGTTTTAAATTTAAAAAAAGGAAAATATCCCCAAAATTGCAATAAATTTTGGTGGATGTGATATTTTGGGGATATTGACCAAATTTGGGGAAGAAATTGGAGAGGTTTTGGCATTCTTGGAATTGGGCTGTGGGAAAAATGGGAGAGGAGTTCAAGTTTTGTGGATGCAATTTGGGAATTTGGAAAGGCTTGGATGCAATTTGGAATCTGGAAAAGCTTTGGAGGAGTTGGAGTTTGCACCTCATCTTTCTTCTCAAACCCTTCATTCAAGCTTCAATCACAGGTTTTCTTTATTTATTTGTGTATGAAAATTGTATTTTCAGTTTAAATCTTGGTTGCAAATTCTTTGTTGAAATCTTGATCAGATCTTAAGAATAAATTAGTTTATTGTTGTGAAATAAAAACTTGCAATAGAAATCCTCCATTTTAACAATAGGAAATTTGAAAGAAACAAAATGAAATCAAAAAATCTTGTGGATGCATTTGAGAAATTTCTATTTTGTTTTTTTGAAATTAAGTTTAGGCTATGTGATTTTCTATAGATAATTTTCCCAATTTGGACTGTGTATTGGAATTTAGATACATATATATATATAGATAAATATGTATATATATATATATATATATACATATATGTATTGCATATAAAATTATATGCTTTGGCTGGAGGTGTTATTTTTAAGATAAATAAAATTGTTTTTTTTCAAAGAAATCCCTTTTTTTTTAATTCTGGCCGCACAAGGGAGGGTTTGATTTTTGAGATTTATTATAAAAAGAATAAATGACTTTTTTTTTTATTGATTTAAGGGGGGAGCAGCTGTGGCTTCTCACAGCCGCACCCTATGGAGGGTGTTGCTGTGTGCAGCGCTGCCCACAACAGTGCCACCTCCATAGGGGGACGCTGGGTCCAGCCATGGGCTGCATCCTCCTCCCCTTTTGGGGGGGTTGGGCCCTATGCAAAGTTTAAAGTTTTTTTTTTAATTATTATTTAATAGTTTTATGTTATGTGTATATAATATAATATATATATATTATATATAATAATTTTATATTATATATAATAATTTTATATTATATATAATAATTTTATATTATATATAATATATATATATATTATATGTATATATATAGTATATTATTATTTAAATAGATTTTTTTTTAAATAAATAATTATTTAGATATATATATTTAATTAAATATATAAGTATATATTAGTATATATATTCATTGAGTATTTAATTGTATATATATGTATAATATATATTTATATTTAAATATATTGATTTTGAGATGGTTATTTTATTTTAACTGATGCACAAATTGATTTTTATAATCCAATGAATTATTTAAAGATTTGATTTTGATAATTATGAATAATCAAAAAAATTTGGAATATAAAATAATATTTTTTGTGGCAGATGTTTAAATGATGTTTTAATATCTAAAATAGGAACTTTGAAATGCTTATCTCATTTGTATAGATGAAATGAAGTTGATGATTAACCAAATGTTTTTTATTTAAAAGATTGTTTTAATCATTTAGTATGATTGATCAAATAGAATTAAATTATTGGTTTAATATTCTTTAATGTCGGCAATGTGATTTGATTTACCTTGAGTATGTGCAAATAATGTTGTTTATTTAATTTATTTCATGCACTATGTCATTGTTTGACTTGGATTTAAGAAATTCTAATAATAGATAATCGAATTATCTGAGATGTTTTCTAAATGAGGTTTTTGTTCTTTCTCTTTGTTGGGCAAATGGGGTTAATCATCTAGTAAGTCTTCGAGAGAAGTTCTCTAGTTTGGAATGTTTCATGTAGTGGTTCAATTTGCAAATCGCCTTGGGAAATGTGTTGAGTTGTATCATGTTGTTCACCTAGTTTTCTTGAACAGGGTGGTAAGTGCCTCCTTGGCTTATGAGAGGTTTTTGTGGTTTATGCCTCCTTGGGAAGGAGTGGGGTTTGTACTTTATTTCCTCCAGTGGTTGGAGTGAGTTTCTTTACTTGTTGCCTCCTTAGTTTGGAAAGGTCGTCTTATCAAGTTTACCCATTGGATTGTGGTTTTGTACCGTGGTTGTGTTGTCGATAGGAGAGTGGCTCTTTGTGGGAGTCTGACACACAAAGGGGCACCAGGGTAACTCACCTAGGGTTTAATCAAGTGATAACTTAAAAGAAATTAATGGGGCACTTTCACACTAATAAAGATACTGAATGGTCTCTCATGAAGTATGTGTTTGTTAAGGCTCAAGATGAGACGAGACACATAGTTTTGCATGAGGGTCCGGCGGCCGGTAGAGGCAAGCCAGGGTAACCCGAGATGGGGGTTCGGTAGCCTAGGAAGGTTGAGCTAGGGTAACTCATGGAAATTTATGTATGACACTCTACCTACATCAGTAGTCAGTCAGTTATTGTGTGGGGTATAGATGATGTTCATGAACCTTGTTTTCTGGAAGCATTGTAACTTTGTGTTAAGTGATATTGTGGTTGCGGTTGTTTCAGTTTAGTTTATGTTTTAGCCTGTGTCTAGTGGTAGATGGTCTAGTGTTGGATTCCTAGTTACTATCTCCTAGCACTGGGGGGTGAGCCTTCGGGTATTACACAGTTGGGTGGAACGTGCACCTTAATCCGTTGGGTTGTCTTCTTGTTCGTGTGGATGAGATTTCCAGTTGGAGAGCTCATGGGATCCAGTTTCATGTCATGCTTTATCCTTTCAGTTGTATATTGTATTTCATTACCCCTCATCTATTATCGAGGTGGAATTTGTAATATGTAATCATACTTATTGGATTTATCTCATTCGGGGAATGAGTGTTGTAATCATGTTGTAAATTATATTATTGGAATCAAGTGGTATCTCATATTCTTGATGTAAATTATTTTGTATGGAATGTATGTGAACCTTAAATGTTGAGTAATTAAATGGTATGGTTTTAATTCATGTTTCTTGTTTGGGTTTAAGTAACTCAGTCTTGTAACCTTAGGGGATTGGTTGGCAATGGTTAGTGAACTTGCATGTTAATCTTTCTTTTCAAAAAAAAAAATAGTTTGTTTGTGTAGTAGATTGCAACTTCCCCTAGGGTTGTGTGGCGGGGCATTACATTATGTTTAAGATGGAAGAAATGGGTGTTCATATCAGTTATGAGATTCTAAAAATGTTAAGTGGATTGTGAGAAAATTAGCAAAACATAGGTCTGTTGATCTACTAGCAAAGGATAGGGTTATATAAAGAAAAGAGAATTAAAGGAGTTTTTGTATTTAATCATTATTTGATTGATTTTGTATTGTGTTGTAAAGGCTAAAGACCATACTCCCTTGCATCAATTCCCTCGTAGTAGCCCTTGCACTCCAATAGGACCATGTGCATGGATTAAATTAGTACCTATTTCAACCTCAAAACCAAGATCACATTAAGCTCCATATTAATTTTGTTCCTACATTATGAAAAAAAAATATTCTATTCAGCAGATAAAAACTTATGTGACATTAGTATCTTCAGTCACAATGCAATTTATGTGTGCACTCCCATGTTCATGTAGGCAAGAATGCATATCAGTGATAACTGAACTATGAGATAAAGCAATGCTAAATCCATAGCATCTCCATAGAAATAAGTAGTTTCATTTAGTCAAAGGTACCATGAAGGTAGAAAACATGGCACCATAGGAAATCTAACCCGCAAATATTTTTTGCAAAATCATCTTGAAATCAATCTCCTAATTGCAATTAGCTTGCTTGATCACTAGAAGTTGGGTACTATGTAAACCTTGCACCAACAACCTTAAGTGTTTTCCTACTTGTTGCACCACATAAAGGAGAACCATTTACACTAGAATCAACTCATAATGAAGTCCCCATAACATAACCACTAGCAAGAGCACCACTAGAAAGAGCATTATTGATCGTGAACTAGAGAATTATATTAATAGTCTAACTTCTTCAACATTTTATCTTGCAATTTTCCATTGGCCACATTGGTGTATGGATCCACCTTGAATCATATATGTATTTATTAAAATTAGAATATCATCTCCCTTTTGTACAAGGGACTTATTTGATTAGCCATTTTTGTCGATCTCATGGCTGAATTATTTACTGTGCATATTATGTGGTGCAGGAGCACCAAGCAAATCAACATTGCTCTAAGAGGGGTCAGTATGTTATATCTAGGTGTGGTGTGTATTATGTGTTCAAGAAGGTATTATTATACCATTTACATGTATTTGGGGTGGTTTTGAGTCATCTTGAGTCATTTTGTGTCAATATGTCAAAAATTGCAAAATAATGCAAAGTTGTAATACAAAATTGCCAAATGTTGTAAAAGGGCATATGAAGAGTAAAATTGTCAAAATTGTGTTAGTAATCAAGTGATTTAGGTGTTTTAGGGTCCATTGGTACTATTTAATGTAATTTTAATTTTTTGGAGGGTCATTGCAGTCAAAAATGCAAAAACTGCATATTTTGTAATAATTGTGATATTGAAAGTGCAAAAGGTGGAACACCAACGGTCATGTTGGTTTAAAAGGTTGTTGAGTCAGTTTAGGAGGTTGGATCTGGTGGTAAAGGTGCTAAGTTTTTTTTAGAAACTCGAATGCAAGGTTGATTCATATTTTTATGAAGGGAAATCAGATAAATCAAATAAAGTTCCTTGTTTTTGCCAATTTTCTGTGTTTTTCAAGATTTTTTTCAGTTTCAATGCTTTGTATAGTTCTATACATTAAGTTCTTGGTTTCTAATGATGTAAATTTGGTTTGAATCAGAGATTTCTCCATTGTGGCTTTCGAGTGAAGAAATTTCGTTGAGTTTTGTGCATTTTGTGGCACAATTACTATAGGTGGTTGAAACTAGTGTTTTGAGGGTTTAAAAATGCTAAAATAGGCCATCTCATCTATTGTACATGTTGTGGCTCGATGGGATGGCCTAGATAGGTTGGAATAGGTATAAATAGGGTTAATAATGAGTTTTGTGTGTAGGGAATGTCTTTTGGTTGGTTTGGCATGATGCCCTAGGTGGAAAATGGTGCATTTTTGGGTGAAATTGGGCGGTTTGAGTGAGCAAATGATAGAAATCTTGGGGGAAGAAAATATCTCTTGATATTTTGAGTTTTTTTAGGTCTTTTATGAAGTGTTAGATGCACTGGTTGGGTTTGATAATCCCTAGAAGGTTGTTTTTCAATAAACCCTTCTACTTTGCATGTAAATGGAGGGTTTTGTAGTACAACATCATAGTGGTCCTGGAACTGATGAATGAGGGTGAATTTTGTTGTTTTTATACATAATTAGTGGCTTTCAAATGATTTTGGGTGTTTTTCAAGTGTTTAGGAAGTATTTCCTTTGTAAATTTGGGCTTTTTGGTGTCCTAAAAATAAGGACAATCTAGTGATTTTCAATATTTCTT